>CM056051.1:350141216-350429208 GCA_029574335.1 Rana kukunoris
TCGAGAGAGATCGAGATCGAGAGAGAGAGAAATCGAGAGAGAGAGAGATCGAGAGAGATCGAGATCGAGATCGAGAGAAATCGAGATCGAGAGAGAGAGAAATCGAGAGAGAGAGAGAGATCGAGAGAGATCGAGATCGAGAGAGAGAGAAATCGAGAGAGAGAGAGATCGAGAGAGATCGAGAGAGAGATCGAGAGAGATCGAGATCGAGAGAGAGAGAAATCGAGAGAGAGAGATCGAGAGAGATCGAGAGAGATCGAGATCGAGAGAGAGAGAAATCGAGAGAGAGAGATCGAGAGAGAGATCGAGAGAGATCGAGATCGAGAGAGAGAGAAATCGAGAGAGAGAGATCGAGAGAGATCGAGAGAGATCGAGATCGAGAGAGAGATTGAGATCGAGATCGAGATCGAGAGAGAGATCGAGAGATCGAGAGAGAGAGATCGAGATCGAGAGATCGAGAGAGAGAGAGATCGAGATCGAGAGATCGAGATCGAGAGATCGAGAGAGAGAGAGAGGAGAGAGGAAGAGAGAGAGAGAGAGAGACGAGATCGAGATCGAGAGAAGAGAGATCGAGATCGAGAGATCGAGGAGAGATCGATGAGAGGAGAATCGAGAGTATGAGATCGAGAGATCGAGAGATCGAGATCGAGAGATCGAGATCGAGATCGAGAGATCGAGAGATCGAGATCGAGAGAGAGAGAGAGATCGAGAGATCGAGATCGAGAGATCGAGATCGAGAGAGAGAGATCGAGAGAGAGAGATCGAGAGATCGAGATCGAGAGAGAGAGAGATCGAGAGATCGAGATCGAGAGATCGAGATCGAGATCGAGAGATCGAGATCGAGAGAGATCGAGATCGAGAGAGATCGAGAGATCGAGATCGAGAGAGAGATCGAGATCGAGATCGAGATCGAGAGAGAGAGATATCGAGAGAGAGATAGATCGAGATCGAGAGAGATCGAGATCGAGATCGAGATCGAGATCGAGAGAGATCGAGATCGAGATCGAGATCGAGATCGAGAGAGAGATCGAGAGAGAGATCGAGAGAGAGAGAGAGCGAGAGAGAGGAAGAGAGAGAGAGAGAGAGAGAGAGAGATCGAGAGAGAGAGAGAGAGATCGATCAGATCGAGAGAGAGAGAGAGAGAGATCGAGAGAGAGGATCGAGAGAGAGATCGAGAGAGAGAGATCGATGAGAGAGCGGAGAGATCGAGAGAGAGATCGATGAGAGAGATCGAGGAGAGGAGAGAGATCTGAGAGAGAGAGAGGAGATCGAGAGAGAGAGAGAGATCGAGAGAGAGCTCGAGAGAGAGAGAGCTCGAGAGAGAGAGAGCTCGAGAGAGAGAGAGCTCGAGAGAGAGAGAGCTCGAGAGAGAGAGAGCTCGAGAGAGAGCTCGAGAGAGAGAGAGCTCGAGAGAGAGAGAGAGAGAGAGATCGAGAGAGAGAGAGATCGAGAGAGAGAGAGCTCGAGAGAGCTCGAGAGAGAGAGAGATCGAGAGAGAGAGAGCTCGAGAGAGAGAGAGATCGAGAGAGAGAGAGATCGAGAGAGAGAGAGAGATCGAGAGAGAGAGAGATCGAGAGAGAGAGAGCTCGAGAGAGAGAGAGATCGAGAGAGAGAGAGATCGAGAGAGATAGATCGAGAGAGATAGATCGAGAGAGATAGATCGAGAGAGATAGATCGAGAGAGATAGATCGAGAGAGATAGATCGAGAGAGAGAGATCGAGAGAGAGAGAGAGATCAAGAGATCGAGAGAGATCGAGAGAGATCGAGAGAGATCGAGAGAGATCGAGAGAGATCGAGAGAGATCGAGAGAGAGATCGAGAGATCGAGAGAGAGAGAGAGAGGGAGAGAGAGAGATCAAAGGGGGAGAGAGATCGAGAGAGAGAGAGATCGAGAGAGAGAGAGATCGAGAGAGAGATCGAGAGAGAGAGAGATCGAGAGAAAGAGAGAGAGAGAGAGAGAGAGAGAGAGATCGAGAGAGCGATGGGAAAGTTGGGAAAAGCCTAGACGGGTTTAGTGTTCCATTACAAAAAGTTTAGCAATATACTTGTACCAAGGCTTTGTAAATACCTCAACGGTCTAGGGGCCGAAACAAGTAAGGAAGCTCTTACCGCAACGATAGCAATCATACTAAAAGAAGGGAAGGACGGCTCACTCTGCTCAGGATACAGACCAATATCGTTACTAAATACGGATATTAAACTTTTCGCAAAAATTTTAGCAGAGCGACTGAAAAGGGTTATGCATCTTTTGGTCCATCCTGACCAGGTGGGGTTTGTCCTCGACAGGGAGGGTAAAGATAATTGCATAAGAGCACTCCTCTTAATCCAGAAGATAAGGCAAAATGGGTCCCCAGGTCTATTCCTGTCAGTAGATGCTGAAAAAGCATTTGACAGGGTAGACTGGGGACTCATGGTGCAAACACTGGAAACGATGGGCTTGGGGAATAGGTTTATCAGATGGATAAAAAACACTATATCATCACCCTACTGCATAAATCAAAAAAAAAATGGCATATTATCGGAGGCCTTTGAAATGAAGAATGGAACACAACAGGGATGCCCCCTGTCCCCCCTACTCTTCATATTATCCTTGGAACCATTGTTAGCTACGATCTGCAATGATACAGATATCAATGGCGTCAGGGTAGAAGAGGAAGAACACAAATTGTCAGCCTTTTTGGACGATATAGTCTACCTTACAAACCCCCTTAATACGATCCCTAGGTTAATTAATATTACAACAATATGGCACTATTTCAAACTTCAAGATTAATGTCACCAAATCAGAAATACTAAACATAAATCTTAACAAAACAGAAATAAGGCTAGTGAAAGGGATTTGCGCTTTCCCCTGGAGAACATAATTAAAATACCTTGGCATAAAATTGGCCAATTCGGCCAAGAAGATCTATAAAATAAACTATGTGCCCCTGTTAAATGAGATCAAAAGCGATGTAAAAAAAACAATAAATAAACCTATTTCTTGGATGGGATGTATAAATATGTTGAAAATGATAATAGTACCAAAAATATTATACAAATTTCAAATTGATTCCAATAGCCTTACCCCAACAATACCTCAGAATTTTAAACTCAATACTTATGATCTATGTGTCGAAAAACAAAAAACATCGAATCTCCCTCTCAATTATAAAACAAGATAAGCAATAGCAGTGCCAGATATTAGAAAATACCACCATGCAGCTGTCCTTTCACGGGTGGTAGAATGGGCCAGGAATAGACCAGGAAAAAGATGGGTACAAATAGAAAAGACACAAGCCAAAGCACAATTGGGAAATATCATTTGGATACCTGCACAATTCAGTGCACTAGACAATAATGCCTTTGAAATGACAGGTGACACCCTGAGATTATGGGATACGATACAGAAACAAATGGACAAGAAATATAACTCTCCACTAATTAATTCAAAAGAAAAAACGCATACTTTGCACCAGGGGGAAAAAAATTGGTGGGAATTGGATTAGAAAAGAAAAAAAGTTCACTTGGGCGACATAATAAAAGACGGGAAAATAAGGACCTATGAAGAGCTGAAATCCAGAATTGATATCTGGGATCTTAATAAGTGGCGGTATTCCCAGTTATATAATTTTGTGCAACACCTCCCCCGACCATTACGGACGAAGGCGGAGTTGACACCATTATTGAAATGATGTCATATGGAGAATTTAAAGGGCACGGTTTCAAAATTATATGGGATATTGGTAAAGACAGATGCACAGGGGGAACCACCTTTTGTCCAGAAATGGGAAAGGGAGTTGGGAACACTTAGAGGGAAAAACACTTTTTAAAGACTAATGAAACTGACTCATTCTTCAGCTATTGATACGCGTACTGCCGAGACTAATTATAAATGTATTTTGGGCTGGTACATCACTCCTGACAAAGCTTGCAATTTTAAAGCTGGCCAGCTCGCCGAGTGCTGGCGAGGATATCCAGAAAGAGGAACGATGGCTCATCTGTGGTGGACCTGCCCGAAGATCCAAAAATATTGGGATGCTGTCCTGACCCAAATTAAAGAGATCACAGACAAAGAGCTAAAGAAAGATCCCTGGAATGTACTTTTCCAAGGAAGCTGTGAGGGAATTAAAAAGGTATTGTGCGTAGTGGAGACAAATGGAGAATTTCATGAAAAATTGAAAAAGTGGAAGGAGTATAAAAAAAACATGGAGCTATGTTGAGCATAAGGATAAAAAGATTGAGAAATTAGTACATCTGGTAACTATTAACACACAAAGCAATAAACCAAGTAAATGAAAACCTTATCTCCCAATATATAGTAAATAATAAGAACTATCTTATAAGAATATAAATCTGCGAAACCTATATTAAAGCGTCCATAGAACCGGGAGCCCTATGATGAGGGTGGGGGAGGGGGGGAAGAGCGGGGTGTAGAAATGATCTAAGCGACTGTCAATGTCAGCCAAGTACGGCTTTATTAAATTAATTGTATGGGATTTGCTTTTTGCACAAAAAATAGACAAGATGAAAAAAAAAGGAACTCAATACAAAGCAAAATACCACAGATGATGCAAAACCGTAAATAGGAGACAAATGAAACATCAAACTATGAGCTGGTCTCTAGAGCTTGGTTAAGGCTGAAGTGGCAATAAAAAATAAATAAAAAATAAATGAATCACTCCCTAGGACACACTTAACCCCTTCATCGCCCCTTCCCTGCCAGTGACATCATTTACACAGTTATCAGTGCATTTTTATAGCACCGATCACTGTATAATTGACAGTGGTCCCAAAATAGCTGAAGTGTCCGATCTGTCTGCCATAATGTCACAGTCCCGATAAAAACGCAAATCGCCGCAAAAAAAATAGTAATAAAAATGCCATAAATCTATCCCTCATTTTGTAGATGCTATAACTTTTGCGCAAACCAATCAACATACGCTAATTGCATTTTTTTTTACCAAAAATATGTAGAATGTCGGAAAAGGGGGAAACGGTTTCAATTCCCCCTTTTCTCATGGGATTGCAACAGGACAGTCAGTTTCAAGTACCCTTGTCTCTAAGGGAGCCAGGCAGGGCTTGAGAGAGAACACCTGGAGCTCATGTGTACCTAGGAGAGGTTGCACATGATTTTCCCAGTCTTTTAGAGGGTATGGAGTAAAGCTAGTTTTAGCCAGTCCAAACAGGCTTAGAATAGGGCTATATAAGAGGTTAGTGCAGGGTTAATCAATTCGCCTCAGAAGACAGGATCTGTGGTGTTCTAGGAGTTCTCAATTGAACAGGGTCTTCTGAGGCCAGATGAGTCTTCTCCGTTGGCTAATTGAGCAAGCGAGGGAGGAGGAGAAGATTGCGTCAGAGAATGTCTCAATTTACCGAGGAGCTTCAAAACAGAGGAAATGGAAGCGGCGGAGAACATTACAGCAGTAGGTAGTGGAAGCGGCTATGAACCAGAGCTAGGCCCGGAAGAAGATGGTGACGTTCTGCCAGAAGAAGAGTCAGATCGTGGGAGGAGTGGCAGTGTCAGTTCTGACGAACGGAACATGTCTGCGAAGAGGCGGTGCAAACCGAATCTCAGACTCTTCCCGTCCCCACCGAGACCAGCGGTGTCCAGTAGCACTGGAAAAGAGTCAAGAGGGCGTGGAAGAGGATCCGCTGGAGCGGCAGTCAGCAGAGGGAGCTCAACGGCTGGAGCATGGTAAGGAATGTCTCAGCCGGTTATCCAGCTGGAGGTGCCAATAGGAGCGGAGGCAGAGCGGGAGGTAGAGCTGCAGAGAGGAGTACAGTCTTTCCTCAGATGGACGAGGCAGACGGATGGCAACAGGTATCACTGCAGGAAGAGGATGTCATCAGTCAAGGAGATATGGAGGACAACGCGGCTCTCAACCTGGATGATGGAAGGACTGCGGAGGCCATGTCAGCACAGGCCGGTAGATATGCCGAATCTCAAAGCCTAGGTGAGTCATCTACTATTCCTGTTTTAGCCACTATATCGGAGCTGCTTGCTACTTTAGTTAACCACTTCAATACACAGCCATATACAATTGACGGCCTGAGATGGGATCTACCATCCGTCAATTGACGGCCTGGGTTTTGCGGGTGGATATCTGAATGATGCCTGCAGCCAGAAACATCATCCAGATATCCTCTTCTTCAGCCGGCGATTCTGCACAAATCTAAGATTGATCACAGTGGCGGTTCCGCCGCTTGATCGTTCTTACAGGCCGCGGGAGGGGACACCCCCCCCTCCCGCCGCCATCCGATGCTTCTCCGGGCCCTACCGTGCCTTCGGGGGCCCGGAGAACGAATCGTCGGCAGGAACCATAGAGATGACTGGTGACCAGATGGTCACTAGTCATCTCTATGACCGTCGGAGGACCCGGGCGTGATGTGATGACGTCACGCCCGGGTCCCCGTAAGTAAACAAAGCCGCGATTGCGGCTGTAAGCCACCATTCATGAGATCGGTGAATTTTTTTTCACATGGTTTCCAGCCTGGAGGAGAGATGTGAGGTCTTATTGACCCCGCATCTCTCCTTAAAGAGGACCTGTCACACACATTTCCTATTACAAGGGATGTTTACATTCCTTGTAATAGGAATAAAAGTGTAAAAAAAAAAAATGAAACAAAAAAAAAAAAAAAAAAAAAAAAAGTGGAAAAAAATTAAATAAGTTAAAAAAAAAAAAAAAAAAAAAAAAAAAAAAACGATAACGCCCGTCTCCTATAGCTCTCGTGCAGAAGCGAACGCACACGCAAGTCCCGCCGACATATGTAAACGCTGTTTAAACCACATAAATGAGGTATCGCCGCGTGCGTTAGAGCGCCAGCAACGAATCTAGCACTAGATCTCCTCTGTAAATCTAAACTGGTAACCTGTGAAAAAAAAATAAAGCGTTGCCTATGGAGATTTTTAAGTACCGAAGTTTGGCGCCATTTCATGAGTGTGCGCATAATTAAAGCGTGACATGTTGGGTATCCATTTACTCGGTGTAACAATCTTTCACATAATACAACAAAATTGGGCTAACTGTACCGTTTTGTTATTTTTTCAATTCATGAAAACATTTTTTACAAAAAAAAGGAGTTTGAAAAATGATTGCGTAAATACCGTGCGAGATAAAATGTTGCTATGATCGCCATTTTATTCCCTAGGGTGTCTGCTAAAAAAACATATGTTTGGGGGTACTGTGTAATTTTCAAGAAAAAGAATGATTATTACATGTAGGAGAGAAGTGTCAGAATAGGCCCGGTATGGAGGTGGTATAAAAGCCCGGTATTGAAGTGGTTAAAGATGTTCAGAATATAAAGAGTACAGCACAGGTGTTGCTGCCACAGGATGCTGCAATATGGATTTGGGTGCCATCTTGTGGTCAAATTACAAAATGACAATGTTAAAAATATTGAATCCAATGTATTATCTTTTCAATCTGCCCGTTTACAGAACTTGCCTGAAACTTCACAAAAATAACCCATTCAATGCTAGGTATCTCCATTAGGCTATCATTTAGCCTCATCAGTAAAAGAAAAAATATGGAACGGAGAATTCTTGGATATGCCATCTTTGCTTCCCTCAGCTAAGGAATTTTTAAAGATAGAAAAGATAACAGAAGAAGGCCTGTGACTAAGTCATTTAATAATTGGTTACAGGCATTCTGCATATTTTCAGGAGTATTATGTGAAAAATTTCCAGATAAGAGTACAGGTTTGTTCCAACATTTGGATATACTAAAGTTTTTTTTTTTATTAGAGAAAGAAAATCAGTACAAAAAACAGCACAATAAACACATAATCAAAACGTATCAATACATACTCTGAAAGTAAGCAACTTTTATATCTTATAACAAAAAGATAGCAAAGGCAAACATCACAACCTAGGATCTTACCCACTACTTATTAGTAAAAGGAAAAAAAAAAAAAAAAGGAAAAAAGGAAAAAAAAAAAAAAAAAAAGGAAAAAGGGGGGGAAAGAAGAAAAGGAAAAGAAAAGGGGCGAAGATGGGGAGGGAAAGGACACTGTACCGAACGGCCCATCTGAGGTCTCTACATACCAGGGAGAGTGACAGAAAAAAAAAAAAAGATCAAAGCCACAACAGCCATCTCATCTCATATCCAATTGTGAGTATTGATCCGAATACCTAAACGCCACCCAGGGTGACCACGTCTGATTGAATTTTTTCGATGATTCCATGACAATGGCTACAGTTTCCTCCATTTGGTGAATTTTCTCTATGGAGCTTAGCCATTCAGGGATAGAAGGAATGTCCTTTGATTTCCAGTGCCTGGGAATCAAGACTTTCGCTGCATTCAGCAGATGTCTAATCAATGATTTTTTGTAATGCTGCATTCAGCAGATGTCTAATCAATGATTTTTTGTAATGCTGCATTCAGCAGATGTCTAATCAATGATTTTTTGTAATGCTGCATTCAGCAGATGTCTAATCAATGATTTTTTGTAATGCTCAATGTCTAATCAATTTTTTGTAATGCTGCATTCAGCAGATGTCTAATCAATGATTTTTTGTTTGCATTCAGCAGATGTCTAATCAATGATTTTTTGTAATGCTGCATTCAGCAGATGTCTAATCAATGATTTTTTGTAATGCTGCATTCAGCAGATGTCTAATCAATGATTTTTTGTAATGCTGCATTCAGCAGATGTCTAATCAATGATTTTTTGTAATGCTGCATTCAGCAGATGTCTAATCAATGATTTTTTGTAATGCTGCATTCAGCAGATGTCTAATCAATGATTTTTTGTAATGCTGCATTCAGCAGATGTCTAATCAATGATTTTTTGTAATGCTGCATTCAGCAGATGTCTAATCAATGATTTTTTGTAATGCTGCATTCAGCAGATGTCTAATCAATGATTTTTTGTAATGCTGCATTCAGCAGATGTCTAATCAATGATTTTTTGTAATGCTGCATTGAGCAGTCCGCAATATGGAGTAAGCAACATGCAGGCTTAAGAGAGATTGTGGTATCCATAATGGCTTTGATGTCAACAGGTACCATTTTTTAAATTTTATCCGGTGTGGCATACCATTGTGTTAAAAGCTTATGACATTTCCTGCAATCTCATGCCAATGGAACACTTAAGAGCAAAAATACAGGCACGTTTCCATTGCTTATCAGTAAAGCTTGTTTTGATCGCCTTTTCCCATTGTACTCGTAATCCGGATGCCAAGCAATCAAAATTAGTTATTGGTCTAAAAAACTGTTTTTTATTCTGGGGCATCTGTATGTAATTGTGCAGCTGGCGGTAGGTCCAAAATGAAAGAGTGCTCTGCAGGTTCAGGTCTCGTTTTAGGGATTCGGAAGATTTTAAAGTGTTGGCCTCTACACAGTGTATCATTAATAGTGGCAATGCTTCATCAGTGGGTGCAGAGAAGTGTAGATCCATCCCGGGTAGGAATGCTGAGTTGCGAATGATAGGACTGAGGACCGGGACATAAAGAAAATTTATGGTGCTTCGTCATCGTGTGGAACACTAAGCGTAGTCCCCACTAAGGGATGCTGCCGCAGGCTCTGCGGAATTTTCCCCCAAGGTATCCACGGTAAGAATCGGAGGTGTAATGTGGACGATGCTTCCTCCAATGTGACCCAGTCTTTCTGCCCCCTATGACAGTTCCAGTCCAGAATTCTAGCTAAATGTATCGCGGAATGATAGAGTTTAAAATTATGCAGGCATATTCCCCCCTCTTCCTTAGGTTTTGAAAGCGCATCAAGTTTTATCCGAGGTTTTTGCCCCTTCCATATAAACGTGACCTGGAGTCGTTTGAAGAAAAAAACCTGTGAGTGGGATAGGTAAAGTGTGAAAATGATATAGGATTCTGGGCAGAATTACCATCTTCAATATGGCAACTTTGCCAAACCAGAAGGGTCTGGAAATCCAGCTGTCAAGACCTGCTTGGGGTTTTTTTTTTAGCAGGGGGAGAAAATTAATGTTATAGATATCCCCAAAGTTAGCCGCCAATTTAATTCCAAGATAGGCGATAGCTGGAGTTACCCACTTAAACTAGCAGGAAGAGCACATACTCTCTAAGGAATCAGATGACAGTGTAAGGTTAAGAGCTTCTGACTTAGAGTAGTTAATTTTCATGTTCGAGATAACTGAAAATTTTGAAGGCTTTAGAGAGGTTCGGGATTGAAACTTGAGGCCGTGTTACAAAAAAATAAAAGATCATCCGCATAAGCTGCTATTTTAAAGTCGCGTTGGCCTATCTAAAGCCTGGTACCTCAGAGTTTGCATTAACTGTGCGGATAAAGGGTTCTAAAGATAGAATGAATAAAAGAGGGGAAAGAGGACATCCCTGCCTTGTGCCATTGTTTATGTCCACTACTTCCGAAAGGGTACCATTAATTTTGAGCTGTGCCCGTGGTTTATGATATAGAGCCGATATCCACGCCATCATATGTGGTCCCAAGCCTATGTGTCTGTATGTAGCAAACAAATAGCCCCAGGCGACACGGTCGAAGGCCTTCTCCGCGTCAGTTGACAGGAGAAGGCCCTCGATTCTCTTGGCATGTGCGTAATGAACCAGATTAAGGGCTTTTATGAAGTTATCCTGTGCTTCCCTGCCTGTCATGAATCTCACCTGTTCTGGGCCTATAAGTTTTGGGAGAAAAGATGTCAGTCTGGATGCCAGTAATTTCACCAGTATTTTTAGATCCAAATTCAGCAGTGAGATCGGCCTGTAGCTTGTAGTCAATAGGATCTTTAGATGGTTTAGGGATCAGCGTTACAAATGCCGTCGTGAAAGAACTCGACATTTATGATGAGGTTTGAATATGTTCGAAGGCCCGGAGTAGGGGAGCTTTCAAGATGTCTATGAAAGTTTTATAGTAGCGAGCCGTAAACCCATCCGGGCCTGGGCTCTTACCCGGTTTTAGAGTCTTGATTGCCACCATGAGTAGGTCTTCTCCAGCCGTAGATAGAGTGGGCATGCCACTCTCCACGATATAATCTCGCAAGACGGATTCTCTATTTCCCTAAAGCTCTGCAGGTTTATGTGCCAAAGGGAGGTTATAAAGCTTAGTATAAAAAGCATGAAATTGTGTAGCTATCTGGTCTGTTTGTTGTATAATTTGGCCATTAGAGGTCTTAATGGCAAGAATAGAATGTGCATGGGAAATCGTTTTAAGGGTTTTTGCAAGGAATTTGCCACACTTATCCCCATGTTCATAATAAAAGCCTTTCTTGAAATAGAGCATACGTTTTGCTTTAAGATAAAATAAGAGTTACGTTTTTCCTGCGTCTTTGATAGTTCTGACGAGAGCGCCTCCATCTGTGATTGTTTATGTTGGCATTCTAAAGACACAATTTTTTTTCGCCAGAGCCGACGTAACTTTTTCAGCTTCTCTTTTCTTAAGGGCACCGAGGCACATAAGTTCTCCGCGTATGACGCACATATGGGCCTCCCAGATAGTCAAGGGTGACATGCCCTCCGAGACATTAAGCTGAAAATATAAAATTTGAGAGCCTCACAAATTTGTTGGCATACAGGAGGGATCCGTCAGTAAGGTAGATTTAAGCCGCCAGCTGCATGATCTAGGGGGCCTGTCTGATTGTGAGAGAGATCGATCGATACCAGGCAATGATCCGAGAGGGATTGTATGCCTATATTGGCTCCCTGGAGTAAAGGTAAGTCACGTTGCGAAATAAACACGTATTCAATATGGGAATGTTTCTTATGCAACGATGCATAAAATCTCGACCCGTCGGGTGTACCAAGCGCCAAGCATCCACCAAGGCCAGTGAATTCAACTGCGATTTAATGTTCTGTAAAATAGAGTATGAAATGCTAGACTTGCCATTGGAAGTATCCTGTAGGGGCAACAATGGTATGTTAAAATCCCCGCCCAGAATAATACAGCCAGTAGCAAAGCCCTTTAATTCGTCTATTAGGTGACGACAAAATGCCAGATGGCCCGAGTTAGGGAAGTAGGCATTTGCCAAGGTAATCTCTCTATTATGCCACATACCCCCCGAGGAACAAAAATCGTCCCATGGGGTCCTTGTATTGCTGGGACACTTTAAAGTTTGCATGCTTGGGAGTTAGGGTTTGGCGCATGGTAAACCTCAGGGAAGTATCTATCAAATAATCTTGGTACAATAGGAGGATTGAAATTGGGTCTCCTGTATAAACACAAAAGCAGGTTGAGCCTTTCAATTCTCTTGAAAGAGATACCCTCTTTTCCGGATTGTTAAGGTCCCTTGGGTTGTGAGAAATCAAGGTGGGGTGTTTACCCAGTGAATAGGCCATTTTGGCACAGTGTCAATAACCAATGAAAGAAGGGAGGAGAAAAAAAAAAAGAAGAGAAAGTCTCCTGAATAGACAGGTAAGATACATCAACTAAACCGATCGAGTACTCCTCTGCCGCTCGATCGGTTTAGTTAGACACTCCAATTTTGTCTAACCAGGGGTACACGTGCAGAAGGAAATAGCACCGTGCATCACCCGGGATAGACACAGTGTGGGGTACGTGGGAGAAACCTGTGAAATGGTCCCAAAATTTTTATTTTTATTTATTACGTCAAAATGACAATAGCAGCTACTCCCACCCGCAGCCAAAAAAAAAAAACAAAAAAAAAAAAAACACACACCTTATAAAAAGGAAAAAAGAAGCATACTAGAAGCATTTAAGAATTTTGGGGGCACTGCCTGGTTCACTTATGAGGCATTTTGCCAAAAACTGTCCGTACATCCATCGTTAAAATGGGGAGTAAAAGATGTGGGCTTGTGGCTAAATCTTTTTCTCCCCCAAAGATCAAATTATACCAGGCAGGTTACCCAAACTTCTCAGCTCACTACACCATCAGTATATAAAAAAAGGTATTTGTTTCAACTTCAATGATGGGCAATGCAAATGGCCAAATTCATGCAGATATCGCCTGGAATGCGCAGGGACACATTCTGTACCAAAATGCTTCAAGAAGATGGCAGCATCCAATCAGCCATCAGGGCCTGTTTCAAAAAGCACTAACTCTGGTGAAATGGCAAGGTATGCTCACTTGTCTCTGAATGTACCCAGACAGGGTGATGGCACAGTTAACTGAAGGTTTCCGGGATAGTTTCTTATTACCTTCTTTTTCAGGGTCAGGATGTACTATAGTCAATTTAAAATTCGGTAGAGCAATACTCTAAAATTGTCTCTGAAAACATTGAGAAGGAAAAAAAAAAAAAAAAATTGTAGAAGGAAGGGTTGAGGGCCTTTTTAAGTCTCCTTTTCAGAATTTTAGAATTTTGCCATTGGGAATTATTCCAAAAAGAGAAACTCCTTCCGGTTTATTCATTACTTGTCTTTCCCAAAAGATAATTCTTTAAATGACCAAAATAGATTATAGACTCTCGTCTGTCAAGTATGCCTCATTTGAGGATGCTTTAGTACAGCTCAAGAGTTTAGGTAAAATGGCTTTATTGGCAAAGCGGATATTAAGTCAGCTTTTCGCATTCTGCCAATTAATCCCACTAGCTTTAATTCTTTAGGTTTTTTCTTTTTTTTTTTGTTCACATCAGCTCAAACCTTGCATGTAGGGCCCGCTCATGTTTGAGGCTCCGCTCGTCTCATCTAGCGGTTTTGCATCATTTGTGAGTCATCTCTGGTTTATTTGCTTCTTTGCATGTTTGTGTTTTTTTTTTTTTTTTTTTTTTTGTTATACACAGGGGTAACAGGTTTTCCCCACCCCCCCCTCCCCCCACCCTGGTGGCTCCCGGATACCTCCGATATAGTCTTATCCATACAAAGTTTATGTAACATTTGAAATTTATTTGAAATTTAAAGGTAGAAAGGCCGAGAAACCCCATTTCGTGCCCGCATCAAGTAGCCTATCATTTTCTATTCCCCTCTTCTCCTCTGGCCTATTACAAAATTCCACGTTGTTTTGAAAAGCCTCCATTTATGCCATCTGGAGTGGTAATCGTTATTCACTCCTGTGGCGCAATCTTTCAGCTCTTCCATCTTATAAATTGATTCAACGGCTTCTATCCATTCCCAGATCTGTGGGCCTTCCTTTTCCTGCCATTTTGTTGGAATCAGCTTTTTGCTGCGTTTAATAGATGCGGTAATAGAGATTTTTTATACTTCTTTACTCCCCCTTCATTGCAGTGAAACAAACAGATCCACGGATCCATCCTTAATTCAGAGCCCGTAATCTCCTTTATATAAAAAAGGATGGATTTCCAATACTTTTTAATTATAGGGCATGCCCACCATATGTGTGCCATAGTGCCTCTTTCGCGGCACCCGCGCCAGCAGTCCGCCGACTGGTCCTTCTTAAATTTGCTAGTTTGGACCGGGGTGAGGTACCATCCAGAGATGCATTTATAATTCATCTCCGCCATAGAATAATCTATGGCCGAGGTGTGGGTCAGATACATTATCCTATTAATCGAGGTATTGCCTTTGTCCACCCCTAATTCTGTTTCCCATTTCTCAACTAATGGTGTAGCCCCTCGTGCTCCAATCTTTATGAGTATTTTATAAAGTTTGGATATTGTGCCCCTAGTGTTCTCTGTTGTGCATAGCTTTTCTAAAGGAGTCATCTCCGACCTCGCCCGTAGTGGTTGAGGTAGTTGCTTTGTAAAATGTTTTATCTGTGAATAGTGCCAACTGTCTAATTTCCACATGTCAACTTTTAATTTCAAGACCTCAAAGGCCGCCACCTCCCCCCCTATTATAATATCTCCCAAATATACCGTGTCTTTCTTAATCCAGTTCCCCCCTATTTTATCTTCACCAGGTGCAAAATATGGATTATTTTTTAAGTTAATGAGTGGGGAGTTAAAGGGATTTCTTGTAAGTGTCAGTGCTCTATCCCATAATTTCAATGTGCTTTTTGTGAGAGGGAGTAGGTTGTGCTTCCATGATCTAAGTTGTTTAGGGATCCAAAGATTTTTTTTTACTAAATCCTTGGTTAGACATTTCTCGATTTGGACCCACCTTTTCTCTTTCTTGTCCCTAGCCCATTCTACAGCTCTAGAGAGTACCGCAGCCCTGTGATAACTTTTAATATCAGGGGCTGCAAGCCCTCCCTCCTGTTTGTCCTGTTTCAAGTTTAAGAGGGAGATTCTATGCTTTTTGTTTTTCCAAATAAAATTCATTACCACCGAGTTTAATTTATTTAGATATTGAGAAGGCAGAGAGATTGGTAATAGCTGGAATTTATATAATATTTTGGGTATATAGATCATCTTTAAGATATTGATGCGTCCGACCCAGGAGATGGGTTTATTTCTCATTCTCGTCAATTCATTTTTTATATCGTTTAGTAGTGGTATAAAATTTATCTTGTAGATTTTCCTTTCCGTGTTAACTAATTTAATCCCCAGGTAATTTAGTTCTTTCTGCCAGGGAAAGACACACATCTCCTTAATTAAGCTCACTTGGATTTTATTAAGATTTATATTTAAGATCTCAGATTTGGTCGTGTTTATTTTAAAGTTGGAGATAGCTCCATATTTTTCTAGTGTCTGTATGATCTTGGGGATAGTTTTTCCCGGGTTTGTGATATAGAATAATATATCATCCGCAAAAGCAGATAACTTGTGCTCCTCCTCACCTACCCGGATCCCTTTAATTTCTACGTCCATTCTTATAGTGGACAGTAGGGATTCCAACGATAGAATAAAGAGGAGGGGCGAAAGAGGGCAGCCCTGTCTGGTCCCATTTCTCAGTCTGATTATTCCTGAGAGAGTCCCATTGATCTTACATCTGGCAGTGGGCTGGTGATATAATGTCTTAGTCCAGTTTATAAATCTGTTGCCAAGTCCTACTACCTCTAGTGTATGTATCATGAATTCTTTAGGTTTTTTCTTTCAAGATATTTTTTTATTTGACAAATGTCTACCCATGGGATGTTCATTATCCTGTTTTTATTTTGAATATTGTTTTAATTTTTTAGAATGGGTGGTCCGTACAGAAGCAGGTTGTCAATCTATAATACATTTAGATGATTTTTTATTCTTGGGGAAGGCTGATTCTTATATGTCATTGGAATTTTTTTTCAAAATTTGTAATTTTCGGGATCCCTTTGGTTTTAGAAAAAAAACAGCTTTGCCATCTACTTGTCTGGAGTTTCTAGGTATTACCATCATCGATTCAGAATTAATGGCATTTAGGTTGCCAGAAGCTAAATTAGAAAAACTTAGATATTTGCTTGTTACTATTCTCAGGAAAAAGAAGGCATGTCTGAAGGATATGCAATCTTTAGCTTTCGCTACCAGGATAATGCCGATGGGAAAAGTATTCTCACGGAGATTATACCTTGCCATTTTAGGATTGAAAAAAAATCACCATTCTCTCATATAAGAGTTACGCATGACAGAGCAGGGATCCTCAAACTACGGCCCTCCAGCTGTTGTGGGAACTACACATCCCATGAGGCATTGCAAAACTCTGACATTCACAGTCATGACTAAGCATGATGGGAATTGTAGTTCCTGAACAGCTGGAGGGCCGTAGTTTGAGGACCCCTGACAGAGGATATATTAGTGTGGTTGCAATTTCACACATTTTAATGGGAAAATGGTTTGGCAAGATGACACTATTTTAGATAGGAAGTCATTTCTTTTTACTGATGCTGCGGGTTCTTGCGGTTTTGGTGCCATCTGGCAATCTCAGTGGTATGCAGAACGCTGGCACCCCAGCTGGACTCCAAGGAAAGGTCTTTTAAAAAATAGTTTTCTTGGAGCTGTTCCCCATAGTTGTAGCTCTAGAACTGTGGGGTTCAGAGTTTAACAGAATAATAATAATTAGAACTGATAACAAAAAAGGAGTCATGTTTGCAATTAAATTACTTAACCTCAAAATCTCCGCCAGTCATATTACTACGCCATATTTTCAAATGTTTGAGTTTGAATATATGGTTAAAGGCAGTGCATGTGGCTGGTAAAGATAATGACTTGGCAGATTCTTTATCTGGCCTACAGATGGAACGATTCATGTGTTGGATGTTCTTATTTCAGACAACAGTTCGATTATTTATTCTGCGCTCAAAGACTGACCAGATGAGAAAAGGTGCTTGGGTCAATTTATCAGCTTGTAACAGCTCTCCTTTCTGCCCGGTCAATTTAATGTCTCAATATGCTGATGTGAGACCTAGGTTATCAAATAAATTCTTTATTCATGAGTCTGGTCGTCATCTAACCAAATTTCAGTTTAATAGTGTTTTCCGCAAATGTTGAAGTCTCTCAATATGAATACAGGTATGCGTTACATTCTTTTAGAATAGGGGGCGGCAACAGAAGCGGCCAGGTTAGGTTTAAATGCTAGAATGATAAAACAGGTTGATAGGTGGAAGTCTAATACTTATTTGTTCTACATTTGTCCTAACCAATCTTTTTGATCCATTCCAGGTAAAGTCCAAACAATTTGGATTGTTGGACATTCTTTCATATTTTGGGCACATTGGAGATCGGTTGAAAGAATCTACTTCAGCAATTTGGGCTTGGATCCAACACAATTTAAAGTTCTTTGGTTTGGTAGGAGAGGAATGCTGTGGTCAGGGTTGTTTTGGGAACTGCAGCAATTTTCTCCACCGGATGCGTTTATAATACATCTGGGGGGGGGGGGGGGGGTGACATTGGGAAGCAAAAGACATTGGACATTATATTTAAAGTTAGAGATGATCTCCATAGGTTACAATTATTTCCACACAGTATTTGTTTTTTCAGAAGTAGTGCAGAGATTGAAATGGCTCTCATTTCCGCCTCTGCGCCCTTTGGAAAAAAAAATTAGATGGCGTATAAACAGGGCAGTGGCAAAACTGCTTTCTCCCCTGGGTATAATTTGCTACAGACACACAGAATTGGAGGGGCTTATTCCAGGTCTATTCAGGGAAGAAGGGGTTCATTTGTCCAACATAGGCTTGGATATTTTTAATACAGGATTGAGCTCCTGTATTGAATTGGCCGCGGTTGTGGGTGTTGGTGATAGGTGGACCTAAAGTCCTCCTGTCTTATGGATGTGTTGAGGTTTAAATGTTATGTGCAGCCTGAGCCGTAGTGGCTAGGTTGTTTAAGTTATTGTTGTATAATTTTAATGATTAAATAAAGAGCATCTTTAAAACCAGTAATAAACCAGTAATAAAGCAGCCGCAATATCCCAAGACAAAGTGTTTGTTATTTATTCATTGTTAACCACTGGGCACTTAAACTGCTTTCGGTGCTCTCACATTTTGAATGACAATAACTCAGTCATACAACACTAACCAAATGACATTTTTGTCCTTTTTTTCCCCACAAATAGAGGTTTTTGGTGGTATTTGATCACCTCTGCGGTTTTTATTTTTTTCGCTATTAATGAAAAAAACGATTTTCTTCATTTCTATCATAACATTTTGCAAAAGTATTTTTTCCTCATAAATTTGGCCTAAAATGTATACGGCTACATATTTTTGGCAAAAAAAAAAAAAAATTGGGAGATTAGTCTGGGTGAAAGTTATAGGGTCTACAAGCTATGGTACCAATTTCTGAAAATTGAACAATTTGATCACACCTGAAGTACTGACAGCTTCTCTCATTTCTTGAGACCCTAACAAGCCAGTAAAGTACAAATACCCCCCAAATGACCCCTTTTTGGAAAGTAGACATTCCAAGGTAGTTAGTAAGATGCATAATTGTTTTTTGAAGTTGTCATTTGTTCCCACAATTCTTTGCAAAATTCGGATATTTATTTTTTTCATACCATATTGTCATTATAACAGGTTATTTCTCTCACATGGCATGTATATTCCACCAATGACCCCACAAAATATATTCTGCTGCTCCTCCCGAGTATGGCGATACCACATGTGTGAGACTTTTACACAGCGTGGCCACATACAGAGGCCCAACACCGAAGTAGCAACTTCAAGCATTCTAGGAGCATAAATCACACATCTAATCTCTCAACCACCTATTACACTTTTGAAGGCCCTGGAGCACCAGGACAATGGAAACACCCACAAAGTGACCCCATTTTGGAAAGCTAACACCCCAACGTATAATCTATGAGGCATAATGAGTCTTTTGAACAGTTCATTTTTTTGCTGATATTTGGGAAAATGTGAAAAAAAAATGAAATGAAAATGCATTTTTTTTTCAACAAAGTTGTCCATTTATAGGATATTTCCAAAACATAGCATGTACATAGCAAAAATTACACCCCAAAATATATTCTGCTGCTACTCCTGAGTATGGCAATACCACATGTGTGAGACTTTTACATAGCGTGGCCACATAGAGACCCAACATCCAAGAAGCACCATCAGGTGTTGTAGGTACACAAATTACACATCCAATTAACTTACAATCTATCACATTTTTGAAGGCCCTTCATATTTCTAACACAGCAGGTACATACCAAGAATTACACCCTAAGATACATTCCGCTGAGTAATGGGAAAAAAAAATGAAAAAAAGAAGGATTACCTGTGGTTTTAGTAGTACAATTGTCCACAGGAGGAGAGCCCTGATCCAGGCAGCAGGCATCGATGTGGTCAGCAACAGTGAATGGAATTGTCCAGGCAGCAGGCAGGAATATTGTCCATAGTCGGTACAGGCAGGGATACTGTCCATATATAGTCCAGGGCCAGTGCAAGTAGAAACATTGCCAGCAGTGCCAAAATATTGGTCCTGGTAGTAAGCAGGAACATGGTCCAAGTAGCAGGCCAGGAAAGAATGGGGACAGGGGTAAAGGCTTCTCCCACCCAAATCTCTTTGAAGCCTCCGGGCAACCAGACCCTAATCTGGGAATGAGAAAACTAAAAATGTATTTTTTTCATCCTGAAAAACAATTTGAGCCCCTCACATATGCGAGACCCCTGTGTTCCCACTAGCAAAGCAGGGTAAAAGGTCAATCCAAGGGGCAGGCAAAAAACATGGTCAAACAGTCCAGGGTTAATTCCAGAGCAGGCAGAAGTAGGTACAGTTTAGCGTTGGGCAGAAGCGCGGTCGTATAACAGGCCAGGGTCAGTTCCAGAGCAGGCAGAGGTAGGTACAGTTTAGCATTAGGTAGAAGCGTAGTCGTATAACAGGCCAGGGTCAGTTCCAGAGCAGGCAGAGTAGGTATAGTTTAGCGTTGGGCAGAAGCGTAGTCGTATAACAGGCCAGGGTCAGTTCAGAAGCAGGCAGCGGTATGTACAGTGGCATAAGAGGTGTGGCCGTAAATGACAATTACGTTTACCATACTTTCCTAATCTAGAAAAGTATGGTAACTGCGGAAACATTGAATCAAACAAAGGCCTGGTTGGGAAGGACAATCCGGGCAATGATATGTAGTGTCTCTTCTAGTTCCTTCTTTGGTGCACACCCGGCATCTCTTCTGACGTTTTCGGCCTGATTCATGGGGGGGGGGGGTTTTCAAAGTGGCGTTAATGGAGTCTGCTCACGCAATCAGAGCGAATGCCATCTGGTGGGTCTACAAGGCAAGAGATAATTTCTTCTTGGTACTGAAGATAAGATAAGGGGGTCCTTGTAGATTTACGGTAAATGACATACAGTGAGGAAAATAAGTATTTGAACACCCTGCTATTTTGCAAGTTATCCCACTTGGAAATCATGGAGGGGTCTGAAATTGTCATCGTAGGTGCATGTCCACTGTGCGAGACATAATCAAAAAAAAAAATTCCAGAAATCACAATGTATGATTTTTTTAACTATTTATTTGTATGATACAGCTGCAAAGAAGTATTTGAACACCTGAGAAAATCAATGTTAATATTTGGTACAGTAGCCTTTGTTTGCAATTACAGAGGTCAAACGTTTCTTGTAGTTTTTCACCAGGTTTGCACACACTGGAGGAGGGATTTTGGCCCACTCCTCCACACAGATCTTCTCTAGATCAGTCAGGTTTCTGGGCTGGTCGCTGAGAAACACAGAGTTTGAGCTCCCTCCAAGGATTCTCTATTGGGTTTAGGTCTGGAGACTGGCTAGGCCACGCCAGAACCTTGATATGCTTCTTACAGAGCCACTCCTTGGTTATCCTGGCTGTGTGCTTCGGGTCATTGTCATGTTGGAAGACCCAGCCTCGACCCATCTTCAAAGCTCTAACTGAGGGAAGGAGGTTGTTGCCCAAAATCTCGCAATACATGGCCCCGGTCATCCTCTCCTTAATACAGTGCAGTCGCCCTGTCCCATGTGCAGAAAAACACCCGCAAAGCATAATGCTACCACCCCCATGCTTCACAGTAGGGATGGTGTTCTTGGGATGGTACTCATCATTCTTCTTCCTCCAAACACGGTTAGTGGAATTATGACCAAAAAGTTCTATTTTGGTCTCATCTGACCACATGACTTTCTCCCATGACTCCTCTGGATCATCCAAATGGTCATTGGCAAACTTAAGACGGGCCTTGACATGTGCTGGTTTAAGCAGGGGAACCTTCCGTGCCATGCATGATTTCAAACCATGACGTCTTAGTGTATTACCAACAGTAACCTTGGAAACGGTGGTCCCAGCTCTTTTCAGGTCATTGACCAGCTCCTCCCGTGTAGTCCTGGGCTGATTTCTAACCTTTCTTAGGATCATTGAGACCCCACGAGGTGAGATTTTGCATGGAGCCCCAGTTCGAGGGAGATTGACAGTCATGTTTAGCTTCTTCCATTTTCTAATGATTGCTCCAACAGTGGACCTTTTTTCACCAAGCTGCTTGGCAATTTCCCCGTAGCCCTTTCCAGCCTTGTGGAGGTGTACAATTTTGTCTCTAGTGTCTTTGGACAGCTCTTTGGTCTTGGCCATGTTAGTAGTTGGATTCTTACTGATTGTATGGGGTGGACAGGTGTCTTTATGCAGCTAATGACCTCAAACGGGTGCATCTAATTTAGGATAATAAATGGAGTGGAGGTGGACATTTTAAAGGCAGACTAACAGGTCTTTGAGGGTCAGAATTCTAGCTGATAGACAGGTGTTCAAATACTTCTTTGCAGCTGTATCATACAAATAAATAGTTAAAAATTCATAAATTGTGATTTCTGGATTTTTTTTTTGATTATGTCTCTCACAGTGGACATGCACCTACGATGACAATTTCAGACCCCTCCATGATTTCCAAGTGGGAGAACTTGCAAAATAGCAAGGTGTTCAAATACTTATTTTCTGCACTGTACGTGTTGTAAATGGCCAAACTGAAAAGATATATGGAGACCTTTTTATACCAAAAGCGGCTTTTTCTTGTGAGAAGGTAGGGTTCGAGCATTTGATCATTGAAATAGACTCCCCCCCCATGAACAAATTATAGTCTTGAACACATTGTGGTTTTTGGATAGGGCCGTTTCTTCTGAGGATTTCTACCTGGGTGTCATGCATCGTTGAGAGCATGTGGACATTTCGTTTGTCCCTCCACCCCGGATAGCCAATACTTCCTCATTCCGCAAAGACGCCGTCTCCCCTTTTTGCAGTCTTTCCATAACGAGCCTTTGTGGGAAACCCTTCCTATTGGGTCGCACTGTACCACACAATGGAGTGCCCATCCGGTGAAGGTTGCGGAAGAGGGGCAAACTTGTATAGAAATTATCCACATATCCACATAAAGGTGGTAACCCTTTCCAAGGAGTGGATATACAAGATCCCAAACAATCTTTCCGCTGGCTCCAATATATTCTGGACATTCAGGGGGATTTAGTCGGGTGTCCTTCCCTTCTTACACCCGGAAGGCGTAGACGTACCCTACATATCGGGCCCTTTTGTTTGGTATATACTGCTTGATGCCAAGCCTGCCTGTGAAGTGGACCAATGACTCATCCACGGAAATATTTTGGTCGGGGACAAATAACTGGGGAAATTTCTCAGAGAAAACATTTAGAAGTGGCCGAATTCTAAATAATTTGTCATGTGATGGGTCATTTCGGGGAGGGCACTGGGTGTTGTCATTGTAATAGAGAAAAAGCATTATCATGTGGTATCTGGGTTCTTGACATGGTGGATGAAAAGATTGGCATGTGGTGGATGGGTTTTTTGGACCAATATGGAGTACGATTCATTTTTTTTTTGTGAGCCCCATGTTAAATGTTAGGCCTAAAAATAATTTAAAATTCGTCCACTGTCAATGCTCTCCATTCATAGGGACGGGCGTAACTTGAATTAGGGTGGTCTGTTATAAATTGTTGTGCATAGAGGTTGCACTGGGCCACGATGGAGGATAATAGGTCTTGGGTAAAAACTAAATGAAACACCTGAACACCTGGCTGGGCGGTGAAAGGTGGGATGTTTGCTGCTCCTGAATTGGGGGGGGAAGCCACATAGGGTTTTCAAGGGCATAGGGAAGGCTGGCATGGGTCCTAATGCTTTGGGGCTGAGATGACACTCTGCTGGTTCTTGGCCTTTGCTGCAGTGGTACTTCATCTCTTCTGGATCGCACCGAGCTGCTGGTTGATGCCACTGCATCTCTGGTGGATCGCACTGAGCTGCTGGTTGACGCCACATCGCTACTTGTGGTAGCCTGCTGCTCCATGTCAATACGTCTTCGTTTCATGGGCACACTTTGCTCTTCCTCTGAATTTGTAGAAGACCCACTGCTTACAACCGGTTCATATTCTGAATCAGAATCAGAGAGCTCCCCGCTGCTCTCGTCGGTCAAGCACATATGCTGGTATGCCTCCTCAGTGGTAAAAAAAACCTTTTTGCCATACTGGTGACTGTGGGCTGTGGTGACAAACTATGGTAGGGAAACTGGAACAGATATGGCTGCACTTATGGGTGTTGATGAGGCTGGTCTAATGAGGGTGCACTGATGGGTACTGAAGGTGCTCTTGCATGGCCACTGATACGGAGGAACCACTAAGCTGATGATACCAACGAGCTGCGATGGGAGCCTCATGAGAGCTCACCCTGTGCCTGCCTGCCAACACTCACTGGTGATAGGCTTGATGTGAGTCACATGACAGCACTATAGTTGCAGATGACTCTAGTGGGGGGCAGGGTGCGCACTAAGTTCACTGCAGCATGTATAATAGAACAGTGGGGGGATGTTTGATCCAAAAATGATGGCGGCACCGATGGCACAAATGGGCACAGTGGCTGCATTGGATGGGCATGGTGTGGCACTGATGGACACTGGTGTGGCACTGATGGACACTGGTGTGGCACTGATGGACACTGGTGTGGCACTGATGGACACTGGTAGGCATTGGTGTAGCACTGATGGAGCACTGACGGACACTGGCGGCACTGACGAGCACTGTAGTGGCACTGATGGACACTGGCAGTACCGATGAGCACTGTATTGTCACTGGGCACGGTAGTGGCACTGACGGACACTGGCGGCACTGATGAGCACTGTAGTGGCACTGATAAGCACTGACAGCACCGATGAGCACTGTAGTGGCACTGGGCAGAGTAGTGGCACTGATGGAGCACTGGCGGCACTGATGAGCACTGGAGTGGCACTGACAGACACTAGCAGCACTAATGGGCACTGAAGTGGCAGAGGTGGCACTGGTGGGGACTTTAGTGGCACTGATGGGTAGTGGCACTGTGTGGCACTGCTAGGCATAATATAGATGCACTCACTCACGCTGTATCGGTGTGAGGAGAGAAGAGATAACCTCAGGATGACTTTTTTTTTTGTGTACATTAGTGTGCTCCCTCATTGGAGGGAGCGATCAGGTGGTGAAGAGCCGCTATCATTGGCTCTTCACCGTGATCAGTGTTGCGTCGGGTCCCGCCGATCAGGCGAACACAAAAACGTTTGCGTGCACGTAGAAGGGGGCGCGCAATCACCGTAAATCGGGACGACGTCCCAAAATAACAGGACTGCGCTATAGCAGTATTTCTGCTATAGCGCGGTCGGAAAGAGGTTAAAGGTTCCTGCTTGCTATCCCAAAATACATATCGGCCTAAACTGAGGTAGAGATAGAGGTGTATATTCTATAATATCCCCCCCCCCCCCCAAAAAAAAATATATATATATATAATATATATATATATATTTCCCCCCAAAATGTACACTCTTTGTTTATAGCACAGAAAATAAAAACCGCAGGTGATCAAAATATCACCAAAAGAAAGCGCTACGTGGGAAGAACTGGATTATAAGCATGTATTGCAAAATGCACCTGCAATATGCAAACTGCAACCTGCATAGGTGTGAATGAGGCTTAAAGTGATGATAATTGGGTATTAGAGTTAGAAACACATGAGATCACACTTAATTCCTACACTGCAATTGTAATTTTCACAGTAATCAGTGCATTATAAGAAAAAAAAAAAAAAAAAAAAAAGCTGATCGCCGCCATTAGTAGTAAAAACAAAATTATTAATAAAAAAAAAAAAAATACCAAAAAACTATCCCCCAACGCTATACATTTTGCACAAACCAAATTGATAAACGCTTATTGCGATTTTTTTTTACCAAAAATAGGTAAAAGAATATGTATTGGCCTAAACCGAGGGGAAAAAAAAAAATTATATCTTTTTTGGGCTATTAACCACTTAAGACCCGGACCTTTATGCAGCTAAAGGACCCGGTCAGGTTTTGTGTCGCTTTGACAATTGCGCGGTAGTGCGATGTGGCTTCCAAACAAAATTGGCATCCTTTTTTTCCCCACAAATAGAGATTTCTTTTGGTGGTATTTTAACACCTCTGCGGTTTTTATTTTATAAACAAAAATAGAGCGACAATTTTGAAAAAAAAAAAAAGCAATTTTTTTTACTTTTTGCTATAATATCCCCCAAAAATATAAAAAAACATTTTTTTCCTCAGTTTAGACCGATACGTATTCTTCTACCTATTTTTGGTAACCAAAAAAAATAAAAAAATAACAATAAGCGTTTATCGGTTGGTTTGCGCAAAATTTACAGCATTTACAAAATAGGGGATAGTTTTATTGCATTTTTATAAAAAAATATATTTTTTTACTACCAATGGCGGCGACCAGCGTTTTTTGTGACTGCGACATTATGCCAAACACTTCAAACAATTTTGACACCATTGTCATTTTCACAGCAAATGTAAAGGAACACACAATCAATGCGGGCGCCACAGTGAAGAACGGGAAAGCCGCGTTTACACGATCGCCGGACTCCAGCGGCGATCGGGTCCGCGAGTCCCGTGGTCACGGAGCATTGGACCGGGTTGCGTGCACGCGCCCACGGGTGACCCCACGGCTGGGCTTAAAGGGCCACATCCAGGTACGTGGATGTGCCCAGCCGTGCCATTCTGCCGACGTATATTAGCGTGAAAAAGTATTGAATTTTTTTCAAAATTGTTGCTCTATTTCTGTTTATAGCGCAAAAAATAAAAAACCGCAGAGGTGATCAAATACCACCAAAGGAAAGCTCCATTTGTGAAAAAAATAAAATAAAAGCGGCCACCAATTTTGTTTGGGAGCCATGTCGCACAAAAGCGCAATTGTCCGTTAAAGCGAAGCAGTGCCGAATCGCAAAAAGGGGCAAGGTCCTTAACCTGCATAATGGTTCGGGTCTTAAGTGGTTAAACAAGTTTTATAAAACAGGCGTTGTGCTAGATGTCCAACTAATGTAGTGGTGTGTGTGCATAACTGCGTGGAAAGGGTATTTGGTTTTGCGTATTAGCGCCACCTAGCAATGGCGAGTCCTCATCAAATGAACAAATGCATTGATAAAACAGGAAGCAGAGGGATGAACCTTCGAGTTCCCAGGTAAAAACTAGTAATAAACTGATATAAACAGGGCACAGCCCAGGTCTTACGAGTGACTGCCCACTAGGGGTGCAACGGATCAAAAAAAAACTCACGGATCGGATCAGAAGTCACGGATCGGATCATTTTCGGATCAGCAAAAAAAAAAAGACAAATCTTGCTACACCCACCGGAGTTTTAGGCCGCGTGCACACGATCGGAAAAACGAAAAAATGTATTGCCATTTAATTATTATAGCATTCAGGGTGGGCATGACAATAATTGGACTTTTAAATAAAAACTGTGTGGCACGCTTTTCCCACCAGCTGGTTGCTTATACACTCAACACTAGTTTTGTAGTCATTGGCAATTGTAATATAGCCTCCTCCAAATAGCTTTGCTGCATGTTAGACATCTGCTCTGCATCTTCTCTTAACTTGTCTTGTCCCTGTGTGTGGACTGCCCACCATCTTTAATACCTGGCTCCCCTCACCTATCCAGCACTTTCCCTGTTTGCAGCTCCACGTCCTGGTCTCACAGGAAGCTTTACTGCATACAGATACATGCCAGAGCCCAGTGCACAGCGTGACACACCTCCTCAGCATGCTGACCAGAGAACAGGCGGGGAGGCGTGTCATGCTGGGCTATGGCAAGCACACTGGGTGGAGCAAGATGGCCGCCACTCCAGAGCTAGGCCGAAGCCGGGGACTTTCCTAGGACGAGGCTCCGGAGCGCTCCGCGGATCGCGGGGTGTGCTGATCCGAACAGGGTGACCCGTTCGGATCACGGATCGGTGTTGATCCGTTGCACCCCTACTGCCCACATATGGGCAGTCAGACTGTAGAGGGTGCATGGATGAGCAGGGAAACACAGGGAATACTGATATTCTCGGGGAGTGGGGCAGGAGGCGAAAGGAACCCAAAGGACAATGGTTCCAGGGAGGAGGAAAGGGAAGGGGGCAGGTGAGAGAGCAAGGAAGGGGAGGAATGTTGGGGGAGGAGACAGGGAGGGGTAAAAACGAGCTAAAAAGTCCAAAATGTAAAAACTTGTAGCTAAACCACAAGTAAATGCAAAAAAGTACATATAACACTTTGGACAGGCTCGCTGAGCTGGGAGGCAATAAACCTGACCCCCAATCTCGGCAGACTGGGTCAACAACAAAAGCTAGATATGATAAGGTCACCAGGTGGGGAAAGGACTCTACAAAATCTTCAAGGGATGGGGATGGAAGAGAGGAACCTGGCTGGCAGGTCTGCAAGTCATACGGTGAATCCACAAGTGAATAGGAGGACCAGCTGCAAAAAAACAAAACGAAAAAAAAAAAAGGCATTGAGAATCCTCCCAGGGAGATGCAGGGTGGGTTATATGGAAAGTTCAGAGGCTTCCCGGGCGCAGGTGCCTGCATAGTCACTTCAGGAATAAACCTTTAGAGAACCAGTTTTAAAGTAGTGAGGGCGTGGGGTCCCGTTACTTAAACAAGGATCAAACTGCATGGAGGTAGACGGTAACATTGCCTGCCATGAACGGGAGGCCCTGCTTTGTTTTTATAGAAGACCTGGAATACATCCTGAGACCCACGCTACTCCCATGTTTCAACTTCAAAAGTTCAGCCTACGGTCTGCCTCAAAAAAGGACACCAAGCCCTCTGCTAGAAGTGAGGGCACCTTTTCATTGTGAAGTGGGGGGGGGGGGGGGTCTGCTGCACATCTCACTGTACTACAGATGTCCCATGTCAAAGCTCTACCTCAAATCGCCCAAAACCTTGCCCAAGGATAGTCAGATTTTGCAAGGGGCCCTACAAAACCCTCTTGTCCCAGGTAGTTGCCCGTGCCACCACGCAGAGGCGGCTCTAGACTGTGAGGCCTTAGACATGAGGCCCCATTCATGTCTATAATGGGGAAAAATGTAAGCAATAAAAAATAAAAACTTCAGCGCTGCCGGCTTCCCTTCTCTTGCGCTGACTGCTGTGGAAGATCTTCAGGAAATGGGTCTGGCAAATATGTCATTTACGAGCACCTTCCTTTTTTAAATTAACACAGTGAATGTGTGACGGTTTACTCTGCATCAGTTTATGAATGGAGAGGAGACCGTCTTCTGTTTATTCGGCTGCAGAGAAAAGAGTTTGGAAATGTGTTCCCTCAGTCCCTTTCTCGGTCTAAAAAAGTGAGAATTTTTTTTTTTTTTAGACCCCTGATGTCTAACCAAAGAGGCCTAAAATTTCTTATCAGACTTAAAAACCATGACCAATATGTAGCATATTTAAACCATGCTCACTATATGCCACAGGTCACCATCTCCCTAGTAGGGGCCCCGGTGCATTACTCTGCCCATGAAGCTATTATGATGGCTCTATACAATGGTGCATAGGAGAGGAAAGTGGAGGGTATGACAGTGGGACGCAGAGTGTATGAGTGTGTGTAGTATGTACTTCAGGGGTGTACACGAGAGGGGTGCAGAATGTATGGGGGTGTATAGTATGTACGAGAGGGGTGCAGAGTGTATGGGGTGGAAAGTATGTACATGAGGGGTGCACATGATAAAAACAGTGGTATGTGATGTGAATGAGCCCTAAATGTATTACTCCATCACTGCAGAAGCCACTTTGCAGTGGCATGTATAGAGCAACTGAAGTTGACAGCACAGCACCAGAATTGGCCTCCCACCCTGCTGCAGACTCTGCTCTCATCGCCCCCCTCCCCCATCACATGTCCCTGCACAAAGCTGACAGACCACCTCCCTCCACACATCTGGCAGAACAAACTCCTCATGCATGTGCGTGCATGCATCCCTCCTGGGTTGAGCAGCAGTCGGCAGCTCCACCGCCACCTCTATAATCTGTCTGCATGCGGCGCTACCTGGAGAACACATAGCTGGAGAGAGCCGAGAGGGAAGTGATTCGAGGTGGACGTGACACTGAATCTTCCAAATCTAAGGGAAAAAGTCATACAACAGATGAAAGGTCATTCAGCTTGGGGAATAGCATCCAAATTCCCGACAGTTCAAGGAACATTGTCAAGGGAGGAGGCCAAAATCCTCAACAAGTGGTCATCAACCCTGTCCTCAGGGCCCACTAACAGGCCAGGCTTGCAAGATAACTAAAACACAAACACATGGACCCAGGAGGGATGCATGCACGCACATGCATGAGAGGAGTTTGTTCTGCCGGGTGATATAGTTTGCTGCTCAGTGATTGCAGCATTCTAGTCTGCATCTCCCAAAGGTAATGCATAAAATCTGGTCTGTTAGTTGGCACTGAGGACAGGGTCGATGACCACTGCTCTACAACACCTTGTAGCTCAGAGCCGTCATATCTTTACAGAACTGGACCCTCCCTGTCTTAAGACTCCCAAATAGGGTGCAGGTCAATACTACCCTAGTGGTATACCAACCATCAAGAGGAGCTTAGCTGATTTGAATGGCACAAACCTGTTTCCTCTCATCTGCAGCTACCATCATCTGGACCAAAATAAATGTTCTCTTCATCCAGCTGTATACAGTCAATTTAATTTACCAATCATGGAAGACATTCTGGATGTGGGCTTCCTAGTCTCCAGATAAAAAAAAACAAAAAAAAACAAGATGCTACCATTCCTTGTTTCCAGATCCACAAATCCTTTAGCTCTGTCTTCAGATACTCTACTCATGCCCTGGTACCATTGAGCATTCCCCAGCAGTCACATTCAACGCGTGGTTCATGCTATGAGGGATTGCTCCGCACAAATCTTTGTCTCCTTCTTTCTGGGCTTATGTCCTGTAGACCACACCCCTCCCCCCCAATCAGGCTGCCCTACTACACTCCCCACTCCCTGGACCCCTACTATTATTATAGCCTCCTATTCCCCGATCATGGGTAGCACTCCCCTGAAAGTGTATTTGTAGAATATACACGGATTCAACTCCCTTGTCAAGACTAGCCGTGTCAATGTAGTCCGTTTGTAGGAGACTAGGTTTTCCCTCTTCCTCTAGCAGGAGTAGAACGCTCATACTGGTACATCTAGTTCTGCTAGAAGGGCGAAATGAAGCCTGAGCCGTAACCTATTCGGTCGGGAATACATCTTTATACTTCATCTTCAGGCCATAATACTCCTCTGAATAGAACTTCCCAAGTTCCTACTAAACAAGGAGATTCTTTATCGCCTTCCTCCAGTGTCCTATAACCCTACTGGGCTTCAATTCTAGGAAAAGGTTCTGGCATTCCTGAATGTAAGGGGCTGAGGATTTCTGACATGCGCTGTCTGCGGCCAGAACGCCTGGTCCTTCCATGGAAAAAAGGTCCGAAATACAAAAACGGTGATAAATGCATTATAACATCACTAAAAATAAAGGTCATATATTGTGGGCACAGCAGAATCGATTCAGACAGAAAGGACACACGCATAGACAATAATGTTGTGTTTCCGAGTGTGGCTAGCTAAAGCAACATATCAAATATGGGAAAAGACCCAAATCTGAGCTTCAATTTAGACAGACAGTACTCCCAGTCTGGCTTACAGATGTGCGGCCAATATGTAAAAACATTATGGCACATGCAGACCATAACTGCTGTGTGTTTCTGAAGTGCAGCTAACTGATAAAAATACAGAAAGGACGGGACTCTTTACTGTAGTGTTTTATCGACGAACAGCAGAACAAGGCAAAAAGTATAACACAGAAAGACCAAACCTTCGTTGCGCATTTCTGACGAACCACCAAATACGGTTATAAGATCAAAAGGACACCAACTCCCCTGTTGTGCATCTTCTGCTGTGCCACACAGTAAAATAATAATCTGTAGTGCATTTAGATAGAACCAACACTGAGAAAGGACACAAGCAACTTGCAGCACTGTGTCTATGTGAAGTACAGTGAGGTAAGGCAGGGTTTGACAAATTTGCTTGGCATCTAGGAGCCAGCTAAAAAAGTTAGGAGCCAGAAAACGCGTGCAGAGCTCGCACGCAGAAGTGAACGCATACGTGAGCAGCGCCCGCATATGTAAACGGTATACAAACCACACATGTGAGGTATCGCCACGATTGGTAGAGCGAGAGCAATAATTTTAGCCCTAGACCTCCTCTAACTCAAAACATGCAACCTGTAGAAATTTTTAAACGTTAACGTTTAAAAGGGTAAAAAAAAGTTTGTCGCCAGGTAGAACTCTTAATTGTCAGAGGATGATTAACAGTGAGTATGCATGCTGTGCCAGGGCAGAAGACATTGCAGTACAACTAAGAAAAAGGACCTTTGACAGAGAGACACAGAATATATATATTATATATTATATATAACATAGTTCCATTATATATATATATAACTGTACATCTATAATAATGATATCTGGGACTACCCGAGATATGGAGTATCCACATTATATTACTCACCAGTTTGTAACTAGATATAAACCAAGAGCTGTACCATTAAACCATATATACTTGACCCTTCAAAAACGTAGCACCGTCTCGTTCTTGGAAGGGAATGCAATGGGATATTTATTCTGTTAGTCTTACAACTGGACATGACTCCCTTTGGCTCTCATGGATGAGCTTATACCGGACTTACTTGAATAGCAACTTGCCAGGGAAAAGGATGTCTCCAACGGCTGATACCCACTCCCTACATGGGTAGCCGTTACATTTATTGGCAGCCGTGGGATGTTCCTTTTATCCAAGGAGCAAGTTCTGAATGGAGTCTCAGTATGCCAGGCTGAAAAGAACCACACTAAAAGATTTATCGGAGAGTCGTGGTAGGAGTGCCAGTAACAGACCACAGAGGGAGCCGATAGCGGATCTGCTGGAGCTGGACCAAATGGATGGATCCATGGAAGGAGCTGAGCCTCTAGCACCTGTCAGCGAGGAAGATATAATTACTGATATTGTACAGCGGAGATTATCCTTGTATCCAGAAACGTCCACGGAACTAATAAACCAGCTGTTCCGGGAAGCAAGAGGGGAGATTCAAACCAAGAGGGGACAAGAACTGGAACTGGTAAGAGCTAGACAGCCCATTACACACGCAGCTCCTACTTCCCCACCCGCTGATACAGGAAAGAAAATACCGTTCACTGCATTTAAAGCTTTTGTAGAAAGTGAGGAGGAAATAGATGTATATTTGGCTGATTTTGAGAGGCAGTGCTCACTACACTAGGTACCACCAGACCAATGGGTCACTATTTTGTCTGGGAAATTGTCGAGCAAAGCCAATGGAGCTTTTCGGGCTCTTGCGCCAGAGGAGATTTTACAATATCAGCAAGTGAAAAAGGCGCCGTTAACCCCGATATGCCGTAACTCCAGAAACCTACCGCAGTCGCTTCCGGGAATCCAAGAAGAGGGCTGTGGACTCCCACATGGAATGGGCCAACCAGTTACAAAGGGTGGCAGCCCATTGGGTCCAAGGGTGCAAGGCCAACACCGGGGAGGAAGTATTGCAGCTCTTCCTAATGGAACATTTCTTCCAAGACCTGGCCGCAGACATACAGGACTGGGTACGAGATCGCCGTCCCGCTAACTTAAACGAGGCGGCAGGGCTAGCAGATGAGTACGCGGAAACAAGGAAAGTAAGCCAGGGTACTACACGGCTGGCTCATTAGGTAGAACCGCGTACTCCAACCGGCACCCCACGCCCAGAGTTTCGGGCTCCAGTCCCACCACATCCTCAGGAACCCAACAACTACCCCGGGATTCATCTAGGGCAGTGGTAGGCAACCTCGGCCCTCCAGCTGTTTTGAAACTACAAGTCCCATGAGCCATTGCAAGACCCTGATAATCCCAGGCATGACTCCTAGAGGCACAGGCATGATGGGATTTGTAGTTTCACCACAGCTGGAGAGCCGAAGTTGCTATCCCTGGTCTAGGGTGACGTGCCATCACTGCAGCAACACGGGACATATTGCTTGTTTTTGCCCTTTGAGAACTACAAACAACTGGAGATGCCCAACACCCAACACAGAGGTCACCCGATTACGTCCCTCTGTGGCCCACTGCCTAGAGACCGAGGTGGGCCCTGAGGAATGTATGGGAATTTTGTATGAGGCAGACCCAATACAAGCGGCCTCTCCAGATAACCGCCAGCATCACCGTCAGGAGGTACGGGTGAATGGACAAGTAGCACAAGGCCTAAGAGATACCGAGGCTACTATCACTCGGATTCAAAAACAACCAGGGAACAAAAAAAAATAAAAACTCAGACTGTTCATTAAATCCACCCAGGCAGTCAGTCATGGAGACAGCCAGAAAGGGGGAACCGCCACACATCCATGCCTGCGGCCCACAGCGTTGGGGAGGTAGAACATTGGGGTGTTCTGCATGAGGCAGATCCGATACAAGCAGCTAACCAGGACAACAGGCAGCAACACAGGCAGACTGTCTGGGTCAATGGAAAGGCAGCCAACAGGCTACGCGATACTGGGGCCAAGATGACACTGCTACAGAAGAAACTCATCCCAGAGAGCCAGCACACCGGAGACACCGTAGCCGTAAGCGTAGCAGGAGGCCCTTGCTAAGATTCTGTCCTCCAGGTTGAATACTGTGATCCTTTCCCTGATACATCCGGATCAGACCGGATTTATGCCGGGGAAAAACACAGCCATGAACATACGTCGGCTGTTCATGAATATTCAAGCACAACACGACCATATAGGCAGCAGAGTAGTGGTGGCACTAGATACGGCCAAAGCATTCGATTCCGTCGAATGGCCGTATTTATGGGAATGCCTGCGGTGTTTTGGGTTCGGCCCTAATTTTATTAAGTGGGTTCAGCTCCTTTACCATACCCCTAAGGCCAGGATATTTGTTAATGGATGGCTCTCGGAACAGATCTCCCTGGAGAGAGGTACGAGACAGGGGTGCCCCCTGTCTCCACTCCTTTATGCCTTGGCGGCGGAGCCCTTGGCTATGGCCATTAGAACAGACCCAGAGGTGGTGGGACTTAAGAAAGGTGACAACTGGGACAAGATAGGGATGTATGCGGACGATACGGTCCTCTACCTAGCGGACCAGGGCCCATCCCTAAGGGCGGCATTGGCAATAATAGAGGAAGCGGGCCGTTTCTCGGGGTTGAGGATTAACTGGGACAAATCTAAAATTCTCCCCTTGGATCTGTTCCCCCCACAGGAGATGACCTCGGAGCTGCCGCTATAAAGAGTGGCAGTGGTTAAATATCTAGGGGTATTGGTCACCAGGGACCTGCAGGAGTATGTGTCTTTGAATGTGGATCCTTTATTTGCGATTATTAAATCCAGAACCCAGGCCTGGGCGAGACTACCTTTAGGAGTAATGGGGAGAATCAATCTAGTTAAGATGATTTTATTGCCCAAAATTCTGTATATGGTATGGCACGCTCCCCTATACCTCCCTCTGAAGATTTTCAAGCAGATGGAGGCAATATTGAACTCCTTTGTCTGGGGCTCGGGCAGACATAAGCTAGCATGGAACATACTTAAAAATCCCACACTGGAGGGGGGTTGTTCCCTGCCGGATCTCCAGGATTATTATGTGGCAGCACAGCTATCGCACCTATACCACTATAATAAGTCTGAGACACGGAGATATAGCTCGTTGGTCTGTAACAGACCAGGCAGTGCCTTCCACACTCCCTGCCAAGCGGTGTTCAGGAAGGGGAGGGGAGGGTGCACGACGTTGCAGTTTGGGGCCAAAATGCTATTGCACCATCAGAGAGTATGGGATATAGCTCTTAAAAAACAGAACCGGTCACACGTGCATTCACACACACCACTGTGGAGTAACGGGGCCCTGCCCGAGTTGGACTCGGTGCCGGACGCCCGACTCTGGGCCTCTTATGGAGTGTTATACCTGTCCCAGGTATTGGAGACGGACGGTATTAAGCCATTCTCGGTGCTGCGGGGGGAGTTCTCCCTACCGCAGCAGTTTCTATTCAGGTACTTGCAGCTTAGGCACGCACTTAGGACACAGATGGCTGAGGTGACACCAGATCTTAGTACCCCGCCGGTATTGGATGTTATCTTTGGAGCTGATTCGACCAAACTTATATCCAATATATACTACGTGATTAGACAGCACAAGATAAACAGAGTGGTTCAGACAGCGCAAACTCAGTGGGAGCGAGACGTGGGACCGATTGAGACAGAGGACTGGGGAGAGGTTATGGAGGGGGTGAAGGCTGCATCCCCTAAGATCTCAGATAGGCTGACACAGCTATACATACTTCACCAGGCTTATCTTACACCTTTAAGACTGGCGAAGTTTCAACCCACAAGGAGCCCATTGTGTCCTAGATGTTCAGCGGTGGAGGGAACATTCTTCCATATGCTATGGCAGTGTTCGGATATACAGGCATACTGGCTGCAAGTGACACTTCTTACATGATAATATGGGAACACCGGTGGGGATGGATCCGAAACTTTGCTTATTGGGGTTACTGCCTGATGTGGAGGTTGATAAATACCAGACCATATTTATGTGTGAATCACTATTTTTAGCTAGAAAAGTGGTAGCAAAGGTCTGGATGCAGGCGGTGGCCCCGACACTGAGAGACTGGAAAAAAGAAATGAACGCTGTACCGCCTTATAGGAAAATGATTTATAAACACAGGGGGCGCCCTCAGAAGTTTGCTAATGTTTGGGATCGTTGGCTGGAGGATGGGGAGACGTGCACTGAGTAATTTGAGGATGATAATTTGGTATTGGACCATGGGGAGGGGGGAACTGAGTTAGAATAAAGGTATGATTAGGAACCCCTTGGACGTCATTTGGGGCTGCCACCACAAGTAGGCTTAGGAGACATAACTGCTGTAAGGGAGGAATATGTATATTTGACCTGCACTGTATGTTATGACGTAATGGAAACTGTATTCTATATCTTGTTGTACTTGTACACATCTCAATAAACTTGCTTTTCTGGTTAAAAAAAGAGTAGCAGGAGGCACAGTCTTCCGGCTACCCATTGCCCGGGTTCACCTGGATTGGGGGGTTGGTTCGGGACATGTGAATGTGGGGGTGATGAAGGATTTTCCAGCAGATTTACTACTGGGGAATGATTTGGCCCCCCTTGTTCCTGCATACGCCCCGATGTGCCCCGCTGAAGCCCACACAGTGACTACCTGTGCCCCAACCCGCGTTGCTGGAACCAACTCGCTTGCTGCTGAGACCCATGTAAGACTACCTTCCCCGACATGTACTGTAGATCTGGCCCAATATCACAGTCTAAAATGTGAATGTGACAAGTTGGCCAGTGAGAAATCGGAGATGCAACAACACTACGTCATGTATTATGAGATGTCCCGTAGCTTGAACATTGAAATGCACATACAGGCTGAAATTGTCAAAAGGTTAAATGGGTTTTGCGCTCAGGTGGTGCCTTATCTCTCCCAAGAGCATTAGCAACAGGTTTTGGGAGCCATTGAGAGAGCAAAGCAAGTGACTGTTCCAGAACTGAATTCCATTATTCACCTTCATCAGCTACCGACCTGGTAAGTCAGATGGCAAGGCTGATGGTTTATCCCGGCAAACAGACATCATCCCGGCCTCCTAGTTCCAGGCATCCCCAAGTTGACCCGAAAGGGATCAATCCGGGTCTGCCGGAGTGTTCCACAAAAGGGGAGCAGTGTAACGGAACTATGTATGCTAACTGTACATCTATAATAATGATATCTGGGACTACCTGAGATATGGAGTATCCACATTATATTCTGAGAGATCTGTAGGGCGGTTTTGGGTTTGTTAGTTCTGAGCTCAGAGGGGTAATTGTAGAGTGACTATTTCACTGCTGAATTCTAAAATGTCTCCTCTCTTTTGTGTATTGTATTACAAATTAACAGTCTCCTGTCAGTGTATTGAATTAGCATGTCAATTATGTTCAGAAGAAATTGTCAGGCTTTGCGGTGCCGAAATGTTTAGCTACCGAGGGGATTATCTGTGATTGAGTATTGTTCTGGGGGTTGATTGAATTCTATTGAGAAAGGAATGTGGTTTCTTTGGCCTGGTGCCAGGGGGGTCTACCTTGAGGCCCCCCTGTGGAGGGAGGGGGCGGAGAGTTCCATTGTTCCTTGAGTACTCACTAGTTTGTAACTAGATATAAACCAAGAGATGTACCATTAAAGCATATATACTTCACCCTTCAAAATGTAGCACCGCCTCGTTCTTGGAAGGGAAAGCAAAGGGACATTTATTTTGTTCGTCTTACAACAGAACCCGACTCCCCCTTTGGCTCTCGTGGATGAGCTTATACCGGACTTACTTGCATAGCAACTTGCCAGGAAAAAGGATGTCTCCAACGGCTGAGATTTATATATATATATATATATATATATATATATATATATATATATATATATATATATATATATATATATATACACATATACATATATACATATACACATATATACATATACACACACACACATACATATATACACACACACACACACACACACACACACACACACACACACCACACTTTAATTCTGACAGAGGAGGATTGTAAAAAGCACCCTTGGAATTAATACTGTTCAAAGACTTATTAAATATTTTACATTAAATGTCTTCTTCTGGTACTGGGGTGGTGATATTTTTATGCATGCACTGCTAAATAGGGTTGCTGAGTTCCGAATGCCTTTGCATTTACACTTGGCACTACCGGTTTGTTTCAAAAAAAAAAAAAAAAAAAAAAAAATTATAGATATAGATAGATATTTATGGTCGTGGCCCTCTGACCGAGAGTGATGTGGATCACAAACACGCGACAAGACTTACAACATAAATAGACCTGAAGTGTGCCTTGGTGGTCTGGTCAGTATGCAAAGAAAAGGGGGCATACCCAAAGTAAGTAATGGGTAGTTGTTGAAGAAGGATATGCTGAGAAGTGCCCTGAAAAAGGGAAGGGCGGGAGGGTGTCGAATGCGATTGAATGCGCAGACTCACGGACATGAGGTGGGCTGGGAAGAGTCGGCCCAGTGACATGTAGTACTGCACACTGAACCGACAAAGAGCATGTGTGAGTGGGCTGCTTAAATACCTTCCGGGCTCCTCCCATAAACTCAGGCCACCATACTGGCCTTCTTATTTATGGTCGTGGCCCTCTGACCGAGAGTGATGTGGATCGCATAAACACGCGACAAGACTTACAACATAAATAGACCTGAAGTGTGCCTTGGTGGTCTGGTCAGTATGCCAAGAAAAGGGGGAAAAAGACTCAGATAGGGAAATAGCTTATATTTATTTCTTGTATTTATTGAGCCAGCTTGGTAAAGGCTTGTACCATTTCTTCCTGAGGATTTGGGACGTATGTGGCAAAACAAGGAGACTTCCCAGCAGCCTGGTATCTCGATTATGTGGTCTGGTACTCCCTGTTGGGAGGCAGTTGAGGCTGCTCTAATTCGGAAAGAATGTCCAGAGAACCGACTGGGATTTGAAGCCCAAGTTGCTTAGGATTCTGACATGCTTGACAACTGACTGCCACTCAGGGAGCTGGTTTAGAAAGGGTAGCAACAAGCTACCATCAGATTGGCTGGGTAGATGGAGCAGTAGTCGGTTGAGCACCGTCACTGGGCGTCAGGCATTTAGTCTGAAACAGGTTGATGTCAACCCCTGGGGCTGGTTTGTTGCGTTTGCAGACCGAGTGTAGGGGTTCGAAAGCGAGTCGGGTGGCATCGGAGCAGTGTCTGACTGCCGGAGCCACTGACTAAATTCACTAGGTTGTAGGGAACCGTAGAAGGCCTGGTAGATGGCTGCTTGGATGACTATGCTGGGCAAGGCCCTAAATGGGGAACGAGTAAGGATTTCAGACATGTCCCTAAAGAGGGCACTCTTGAAAGGTAGGCGCTCGCCACTGACTACAGGTTGGTGCTTCTGTATGTTCTGTAGAAGGGACTTGACTGCATGGGCTCGAGAATACTGACAGTTTACTGGGGTCCTGCAGGGACAGAAAATGCTGGACGCCATCTAGATATGGCGTGATAGTATTGTGAGAAAGGGTCAGCTGCGTGTGGCAATACGATTTGAAGGCTAGGACGTGTCTAACGTTGCCTATTGCTGCTCTGAGGCAAGTGGCCAAAAATAAGCAGTTAGTGTTCCAAGCAGTGCGATAGGCCTTCAGTGTGTTGCGTGCCAAGGAGTGGTTAATAAGCTGGGTTGATTTGGTGAGATGCTACTTCAATCCATCGTCAGCAATGACCAGGGTGGGACAGGGATGGTTATTGGGTCAGCTCCAGGCTCTTGCTGGAAAAACAAAGTAAGGTTGGAATGGGACAGAGCATCAGCTGCGATTTTGCATTTGCCTGGAACATGTCTACAGAAGATATTAAACTGGTGACAAAGTGACAGTTGCACGAGCCTGCGCAGGAAGGACGTGATGGGGAGAGGCTTGATCTACCTTAATTGATGAAGTCGGCTGTGGCTTGTCTGTGGTGAAGAACACTGTCTGTCCAGTTCAAGTGTGGCCCCAGACCTGGGCAGCTGCCACAATGGGGTACAGCAAGAGGCGTGATGAAGACTGGGTGAAGCAGAAATTTAAGAGAATTTCTGGGGGCCAAGGTTTGGAGAACCAGCGGCGGACAAAAAATGCAGGCAAAAGCCTGTGGTGGCTCGGCTGACACTGCCAGGATGAAGATTGAAATGCTGTTCTATCAGGTGGGGAAGTTGTCCCACATAGCTAAGTCTGCTACTGATGCTTGCTCTAGTTTGAGAACTTGGACTGGATCTTGCATTGGTGTGAGAAAATGAAGACGATCTACGTGCACTCGCAGACGATCTACGTGCACTCGCAGACGATCTACGTGCACTCGCAGACGATCTACGTGCACTCGCAGACGATCTACGTGCACTCGCAGACGATCTACGTGCACTCGCAGACGATCTACGTGCACTCGCAGACGATCTACGTGCACTCGCAGACGATCTACGTGCACTCGCAGACGATATACGTGCACTCGCGGGTGCTGGTTGGAAACCTGAACTAACTGCAGGGAAAGACAGGGAAAAGATGAGTGGCCCGCGTGCCACTAAAGATGAATGGCCAACTGGGTGCCACCGTGTGTTTGGCTGATTGTCACTGAGGTGTGTTTGCAAGTTTAGTTTGTATTCAGGTTTGCACGTAGGTGCGTGCTGCAAAGTGTTTTATACTGCTGCAGACAATATTGTGTGGTTGCAAGGGTCTCAGTCTGGTTTGCTGAGACGATATTGCGTGGTCGCAAAGGTCTCGATTATGAGGTTTGTTTTGAGATGGCCTTGTGTGGTTGCACGGGTCTCAACAAGTGAGGGGTTGCTGAGACGATGTTGCATTTGCAATGGTCTCAAGTGAGTGTCGGGCTGCTGAGATGACTATGTATAGCTGCAAAGGTCTGAACGTGCGTTAGGTTGCTGAGACGAGATTGTGTGGTTGCAAAGGTGTAGACGAGTTTGAGGTAGCTGAGGTGACATTTTGCAGGGGTCTCAAATGAGTGTCAAGTTGCTGAGACAATATTCCCCCCCCTTTTTTTTTCATGAAAACGACTGTGAATGAAACGCTGGTAAACATGAGTTACCACATCTGGCTGTGTTTACAAGCTGTTACAGGCATTGGCGTTTCGAATGCCTTTGAACATCCGTCTGAACCCATTTTTTTCCGAGAAGGTTTCTGAACTCAACTGCCTAGAAATGACTATAAATGATCCTGTGTACATGTACTGATAAGATAACAGAGGAGTGATTTGGGATCCTGTGTAGACGTACGGATAAGATAACAGAGGAGAGATCAGGGGCAGCTGAAAAACACCCATTTTTATGGCTGAAAGGGTCTCAATGAATGCCATGTTGCCGGGGCGAGACTGCGTGGTCACAAAGGTCTTTGATGAGTGGGAGGTTGCTCGAGACGGTATTGCGTGGTTGCAAGGCTCTCGATGAATGTGGGGCTGCCGAGACGGTATTGCGTGGTTGTAAGGGCCTTGATGAATGTAGGGCTGCTGAGACGATTTTGTGTGGTTGCAATGGTCTCAACAGGTGTCAGGTTGCTGGGGCGAGATTGCATGGTGGAAAAGTTTTTTTTTTTTTGCGTTTTTGTAAGGGCCTTGCATTGCAAGGGTCTTAACAAGGGTGTCAGGCTGCGGAGATGATTTTGTGTGGTTTCAAGGGTCTCGATGAGTGTGGGGCTGCTGAGACGGTATTGCGTGGTTGCAAGGGCCTTGATAAATGTGGGGCTGCTGAGATGGTATTGCGTTTGAAAGGGTCTCAACAAGGGTGTCAGGCTGCTAAGACGATTTTGCGTAGTTGCAGCGGTCTCAACCGGTGTCAGGTTGCCGGGGGGCTGAGATTGCGTGGTGGCAACGTTTTTTTGCGTTTTGTAAAGGTCATGTGTTGCAAGGGTCTTAACAAGGGTGTCAGGCTGCTGGGATGATCCTACCTGGGACAATGAACATGCAACTGGGTTTGCTTGGACGTGCAACACATCCGAAGAGTGGCGTGGTGTGGCGCCATGCATGACGCACAGGGAATAACTTTGGTAAATAAATGAGAGAGAAGAACCGTGTACAAACAATTCAGAAGTTCCGCTGCGGAAACTAAAACCCACGGCATGGGGGAAACATAGAATGGCAACGGTGGAAAGTATGCAATGTATCCGATACAAAACGGTTATAAAGAGAAATGACTGATACAAAAACGGTTGTAAAATACATTAAACAAATCCGATACGAATTGGAAGTAAGGAGTGTTGAACAAATCTGCTGTGAATTGGTTGTAGAGTGTATGCTACCAGCCACCCATCCCCCCAGGCTTATCAAGTGCAGACAAGGCAGCAGGTGAGTTCAATTACCACCTCAATCTGCCAAAGAACCCATACAAAGAATATATGCTAATCTCCAAATGAATGAGACAGCAAGCATGGACACAAATATGAATATACAAATAAATAGTTTGTTTGGCAGGAGGAAGTTACAAATGTACCAAGCTTGTAACTAAGATGTTAGAACATGAGCAACAATAACTCAGAGGCAGATTTTTACAAAAGAAATGCAGGATAGGGAGCATAACGAATTGCAAGATTGCACATGATACAAAAGGTTTGAATACAACCTGCGACAGTAAGCGGGAACCGCCATCGAAGACCATGAACAGAGAAGCCGCAATGCACTTGCGATGTCGAATGCGATTGAATGCGCAGACTCACGGACATGAGGTGGGCTGGGAAGAGTCGGCCCAGTGATGTGTAGTACTGCACACTGAACCGACAAAGAGCATGTGCGAGTGGGCTGTTTAAAAACCCTCCGGGCTCCTCCCATAAACTCAGGCCACCATACTGGCTATATTATATATATATATATATATATATATATATATATATATATATATATATATATATATATATATATATATATATATATATATATATATATATATATATATATATATATATATATATATATATATATATATATATATTATATATCTCCATGTTTTAAAGCCATACGGCTTTGTTTGTTAAAACCACACATATACGCTTTCCCTGCCTGGACACAGCTATAAGACTTTAGTCATTGTATTATTCATGTTGTTGTATGTATTTAAATAACCTTTCCAACGGGGTTATCATGTATTGTATTGGCTGTATTTAACAAGGATTAAGGCAGACTGGGCTCTGGTGAGTCATGCTGGGATGCGGAGATAACAGTCTGGTGATGTCCCTTTACTTGAATGAATGGGAAATTGAATGTAAGTGGACTTTTAGCTTAAGATGCATTATATCATTAGGACAATATGTGTGCTTATTTAGCACAAGGAGAAATGGCTGTGTGCTCTGCATACAACCAATTTGTCCTCCACATTTGTAGATTATAAATCAAGATATTTAATATAACTATATGCATTGTTAACTTCCGCATTTAAAAAAAAAATCCCAGTTACTATCGCGAGTGTGTACTGGATGTCACGGGCTGCTGTATAGTTGCTCTATAGTGCTGTGCGGTCGCTGTATGGCTGCTGGCATTTATTCAGCATACTGGCTCAAGATAGATAGATCTATCTGTGTAAGTATCTGTAAATCTTGTTCATTGTTAATCTTTTAACTTACGAATTTAGCAACTTACGAATTTAGCAACTTACGAATTTAGCAACTTACGAATTTAGCAACTTACGAATTTAGCAACTTACGAATTTAGCAACTTACGAATTTAGCAACTTACGAATTTAGCAACTTACGAATTTAGCAACTTACGAATTTAGCAACTTACGAATTTAGCAACTTACGAATTTAGCAACTTACGAATTTAGCAACTTACGAATTTAGCAACTTACTAACTTACAAACTCAAAATTGCAAATTCATATCGGTTTTTTTTGTGCCCACTTTTTAGTTTGTTTGGCTCTCTTTGGGTCCTTTTTTGCTGCCCTTGGGTGCCGTCCCTTGGAGCCTTTAGAGTCCCTAGTAACAATTCAGTTAATCCAAGTCAATTTCAGTTTCTCCCAGTCTGCCCCTTTAGGTTCAGGACCAGTATCTGGTTACATAGGTGGGTTTCCAGGGCAGATCGAAAGGAAAATAAACAACCTATGTACACTCATAAGCCATTTACCAGCTATCAACCGGGTGTCCCAGTAGTATCCTAGTAATATCAGGCCACTAGGATATCAGGATATTGTAAGGTCATGACCAGGGGCCGAAAGCACGTAGAACAAATTACAGGTGCAACAGTTAAACAGCCCAAACTGTCTAGACTAAACAGTATCGATCGATATACATGCCCACTACCTCCACCTCTGTCTTCTGCCACTTCAGTAAAATCCAAAATAAAAATCCATTTCTTTCACAGCAATAGTCCGGAATGCCAAACTAGTATGCCCCCTGTGGATATGGAGAATAATCTGGACGACATTTAGGGGGGAGGAGAGTACTCTTTAAAATCCATTTGGCTATGGGGAGGGGGGGTGGGGCAGATAGCAGCCTAAGAGGGGTTCGCCAAGGTTTGGATGGGGGACCAGAGAATAATAAACTATGGGTTTACTGCAACCTTAGAAACAGGTTTAATGGATATTAACCAACACCATTACCACCACCAATATTGTTATGGCTGACAATCTAGTCAGGGTAGCTGGGAGTGAGACCATGTTGCCCATACAAGTAACCTCTTCTACGGGTAGGGTATCTACACCTGTCAGGCCAGATTTGTATTTAGCGGATCCAGGTACCTACATGGGCAACAGAGCCAGTGATTCAGATTTAGCCGTTAATTCAGATGCTGCCCTGTCATCAGTTTTAGCATCATCAGAACACTTGACTTGTCAATCACGCGGCTTAGTACCATCAGAAGAGGCCAGGAATATAGTCAACCCACAATTAGACCTTGTAACATCGGGCCAAAAAGCACAATCAAGACCTAGCCCTCCATCGATAGACAATCCTGAGCTCAGGGCAATATTGCTCTCACTTCCGACTTAACAAGAATTTAGCAATATTACTGAACAGAGGAGATTTGGAAGCAGTGGCACAACATTTAGAAGTGGCTTTACAGTGAGAGATATCAGAGGTGAAAGAACAGTTGGACATTGTTGAGACCAGGGTTTTCAATCTAGAATCTAACCTAGAATCTGTAGTAGAAAATATAAACACATGCATGGATAAAATGGTAATATCGAACTCTGTAGTGCAGCAATAGTTCACTGTAGCTCTCCTCCGGCTTAATGGTCTGCAAAATCAAAGCCAGAGGAACATTTGGTTTAGGGGTATCCCCGAAAATATTGAAGCTGTAGAGCTGAGACCCACGATACAGTCCATCTGTAATAATATCTTGGGCAAACCTCCATTAGATGAACTCGTAATAGATGGAGTATGTAACGGTCACCACCGTTTACGACCTTCCATCCAACCACCACAAGCTTATCTGACACACTCCGACAAACCTGCATACACGATCCATATCATTTCCCATAATCAAGAAGAGACTCTGCTCTGCACTTGCTTCCAAAGATATGAACACTTTAATGGTTTCTTCTCAGCTTTTTTTATACAGTTACAAGCATGTGACAGTAATCAAAGTGACAATGCCATCTCCACCCCCCTATTCACACACTGAGGCTAATTATCTAATCAGTAGCTAGGCATGTGGGCACCGCATTATCAATAGACTTAACTCAGAGAGAATGACATTCCTGTAGATAAATGACATCAAAACAAAATACTGTCACACAATGATTTTCCCTTTTGAATAATACACAATCACAGATAATCTTCACACACAGAAAGGGAACCTCAATCACATTATCTAGACAGTTGTACTGTCTCTAAAGGGAAGGTTCTTACCTCTGAGTATCAATACATTCCTAAACATAATTGACATGCTAATTCAATACATCTAAATGGAAAGGTCTTCCAGGAGCCGATGTAGTTAGCACCTTTTCAACAGAATGAAAGGTCTTTCACAAGCCGGGTCACTTAGCATTTTAAAAGCAGATGTCTTTGCATTGAATAATTATTAATGTCCCATCTTATGTAATATACGATATAATTTCTTGGTCGCCCTAATGGACATAAGGTGACCCTAGACATAGGAGAATCTCAGTCTGTCACGGGTCATTCCGTTACAGAGTATATCATGTTACTCCGTCTAGAAGTCATCAGGGGTCGGGTCCACGGGATGTCCTTTGCCGTATACATTTTTTTTAATATAAAAGGACGAGACTATGCCCCGAGCATGGCAGCGGGGGCCAGATTGAAGACACAGGAGCAAGGATATTGATCCTCTCGGCTATACCAAGGAATACATGTCATATGAGAGGTTGCATGTGTCCACGATTAGACCATATTAAAGCATCCGGAGTGACATACTCTTGGGGGCACCCATTCCACTTGAGGGTTAAGAAAGAAGACAAACTCTTTTACACTCCACACCCAGGATCAAACTTCAATGATTAATTTATGTTTTTGGGGTGTGAACCAATTCAAGTCCCTAATTGAATGAATGAAAAACGTATATATATAGAGTGGCACATGCGAACTGAATCGCCTCTGGGCGATTTGCTGGATATTACTTGAATATGAGTAGGCCTAATTCTCTGTTCTTTTCTTTTGCTCTACACCAGTACTATATTGCATATTTCAGTGTATTGTGGTGGGCACAAACCATAAATATTAAATTGTTTTTTTTTTAGCTAGGCCCTTAGCTTTCAGTAAATACTCTTGGACATCATTAAAGCCCTCGGAGGAGGATTCAATATAGTATTGGTTATTTTTAGTGATAATGGCAGCACTGCCAGGTATAGACACACCCCTAAATAGGTTTCTTCCAGTCCCATTGGGCTAGGTTGAGAGCTTAACCCCCCCCCCCCCCAATTTTTTTCTCAGCACCCATTTTTATTGCGTCTCCCCACCTCGTCGCTGCCCCATTTTCATAGGGGGGCGTCAAGATGCCTCCTTCTGGGGCACACCTAACTTCTCCGGTGGGGGTAAATTCCCTTAACGCGAGAGGTCTTAATGTTCCTGAAAAAAGGTCAAGGTTCTTGTAAGACTGCGGCATCTTTGGCGCACACATTTAGGACTACAACGGACTTTCCAACCCATTGGCGCGCATGCGCACAAAGAATACAACAGCCACAACAGAGCGCTACTGTAATGCAACAGACTGCGTGCACGCGCCGGAGGCGTTCCTGATCCCTCCTGATGTCTATTTAAAAAAGGGAGCTCCGACGACCAGGCGGTGCCGACTGGTCTTCAGCAGTGCCCCGATTTCCTGACGCCCGTATTCCCTACCGGATTCCCATTACCGACTTGGCTTACCTTGACTCCTCCCCTGGACTCTGATCTCGGCTATACATTTTGACCTCGCTCCTGCTGATCCCTGTGTACCTCGCTGCCTGCCTGTTCTCGAACCCGGCTAGCCTCGGACCTCTGCACCCTGGAAGTTCCTGAAAGTTGTTCACCCAGGCCCTACAAGCAACACTTACAGGCACTCGTGTTCCTCCTAACCTTAAACGCCTTCTGTCTCATCCTCAGAGGGGTTTTGGGCTGGAGAACCAAGAGAGACCGACCTCATTTCAGACTTCTACCAGGTACTTGACAGTTACTAAGATTTGACAAAATGCGGAGTCAGATTGTTTTTTTTTCAGGAAACCCATTTTCAGGCTAGGACCACTCCAAAATTGATGAATAGAGCCTATACAGTTGTAGATCACAGTTCATCACCTATCTCTAAAGCAAAAGGCAGTCAGTATCCTAGCAAGGTCTGTTCCATAGTTGCCAGGAACATATATATTGCCAATGAGCAAGGTAGATTTTTGATCGGTAAGGGTGTAATTGGAGCTACACGGGCAACTTTGGTTAACATATTTTCCAAACTCGAACCAGCTGCTTTTCTTTTTAAGATCATTGATCCCACTGATACTGGAGCACAGTGATGGCATACTGATCCTATGAGGGAATTTAAATTTTGCATATGATCCATTGCTAGATGTCTCAAAAGGGGTATCCTACTTATTCTCTTATTTAAAACATATGAAGGCCAAATTAATTGGTTGGTCCAATTGGTTGACGTATGGCGCTTACAGCACCTTAATGATAGAGATTATACCCATTTTTCTCCAGTTCATTCAACATATTCAAGAATTGATTACTTTAATCTCCCAGAAAGATCTGGATAGAGTTCAAGCCACCATGATCAATCAAATCTTGCTCGCCGATCATGAATCAGCCCACATTGATATAGATTTAAACATAGTGGCTACAAAGGACCTGGTCTTGGAGACTTAATGATACATTAAAGGGGTTGTAAAGACAAAAATATTTTCCTCTTAAATTAAAGTCTGACAGTAGCTGATAAAGTAAAAAGTAATGTTTTGCATTATAACTAGTTTGATATCTGTTGAAATTGAGCTGTTTTATTCACCTCTGTCACTCCTGAATCGTTATTCTCACCGACTTCCTGGTTTGCGGTGCGCATTCATTCTTGCTACATCACGGCCTAATGGGAACTACAGTTCCCATTAGGCTTAGTCTCCATGCCTGTGAGGGATAAGAGAGCATCTTCACGCAGGGCTGTAGTCATAGGGAGGGGGTGAGCACATTCTACTTTCCACCATGCAAAATGGCTCAGGTGCTGGTGGAAAGCAAGAAGAGGAGAGACAGGAAATGGCATTTTCAAATCTGGATTACTGTATTTTGGAGGTCAAAAAGAAAAACGAGGTAAGCAATATTTACAGCAATCAATTGATCTAATAAAAAACTAACCTTTAGTGTTCCTTTAAGAACCCCATCACTATGAATGGGGCACTTCAGGGCTTAGGTTGATCATTCTGACTGAAATATTCTTCTAATACATCTGACAGTACTGTGGGAGGCGCACAAATGCTTTATAAGAGGAATATTTCTTAAACATGGTGCGAGGATGTAGAAATTGAGACGGTCGGAAATTACGGCACTACTTTAGAGAAATCGTAAACTTGAGGCTATACATAAAAAAAAAAAAAAAAAAGGCACACACACACACACACACACACACACACACACACACACACACACACACACACACACACACACACACACACACACACACACACACACACACACTCTATATGAGAGGATACCTGAGGTACTTCCATAAAAGGGAAGTACCTCAGGTTTTGTAGCAAAGCAGTAAGGATCCCATAGAAGGGGGGGGACCTCTGTGTCCCATGGTGTATGCCAAGAAAGGGATTTTGCAGGTAAGCCGTTATTAAAAAATCCCATTTTCTTTATCCTACACCTTTACATAGTGGGACGTCCCAGAGCAATGCGCTATATGAGGGGGGGGAGACAGATCAAGCAGACCACCATTGGACAAGAGTCTTAAACCGCTGCCTGCAGCAACATATGCACAAAGTGGAATTCTCATGTCCTCTTACATCCATTTGATAGAATTTGGTAAATGTATGGACTGAAGACCAAGTGGCAGCCTTGCAGATCTGAGCCATAGAAGCCCGATGATGCACTGCCCATGAAGTACCGAATGCGCTCCAACAGGAAAAAAAAGGATTTCTAATTTTCAAGCCATAAGCTTGAACTATCACCTGTCAAATCCACCTAGAAATGGTGGATTTTGATGCTACCTGGCCGTATTTGGGACCCTCTGGCAGAACAAACAGAATATCTGTTTTACGTATCTGAGCAGTTGTTTGCAGATAAACATTTATTGCTCTCAATATATCCAGAGAGTGCAATAATTTTTCCACCGCCAATTGCGGTTCAGGAAAAAAGAAAAAAGGTAAAACGATATCTTGATTCAAATGAGACGTCGACACCACCCTAGGAAGGTAGGGTGGGGAAGCAATACTACTTAGTCTTTGTGACAAACTAAATAAGGCTCTTTACAAGAGCTGCCAATTCAGAAACTCTCCTAGCAGAGGAGATAGCAACCAAAAAAGCCTATTGCCTACTCAAAAGAACTACTGGAATATGGCAAATAGGTTCAAAGGGCTGCTTCTGCAAGACCAGATTCAAACCCCATGGCCACAACGGAGGTCTGACTGGCGGATTTACCCGCAGTGCTCCCTGAATATATGCCCGGACCAGGGAATGAGATGCCAGCAGTCTCTGAAAGAAAAAACGGACAGCCAAAATCTGACCCTTAAAAAAAATAAAAAAAATGGGCCAGTTTCATATCCACCCCCAATGACAAAAACGCCAGAATCCTACTAATGGCATACTTTTGGGGGTTCCACCCTCTGGATTCACACCAAGAAACATGCCTTCCAGATTCTATAATAGATGAGCCTTGAGGCCGGCTTTCTTGCGCGAGAGTGGAAAGAGAACTGGGCCGGAGAGGCTATGTTTCAATAGCCAAACCGTCAAATGTAGCCTTTGTAAGGAAGGATGGAACACTGGACCTTGCGCTAAGTCTTGGTGGAGGGGAAGAATCCAAGGCTCCCCTAGCGCCATTCTTATGATTTTGGTGTACCAGGCTCCTCTGGGCCAATTCAGGGCCACTAGGAGAACTGGTATTCGCTCTTGATTTTGCAAAGCAGTCTAAGCAAGAGTGGAACCCGAGGGAATGCATAGATCAGTGAAAACTGATCCCAGGGAATCATTAGTGCATCCGTTACAAAGACTAGAGGATCTCTTATCCTTGACACAAACGGTGTCCAAATACTTGTTGACCCTGGAAGCTAGCAAGGCTACGTCCGGGGTCCCCCATTTCCAGCATATAGCCTGAAAAATTTCAGGATTGAGAGACCTCTTCTGGTAACAGCTGCTGGCGGCTCAGGTAATCCGCATGCCAATTTACTACCCCTGAAATGAAGATTGCAGAAAGACAAGGAACATTACTTTCCGCCCATATCAATATCTGGTTACCCTTTTCTGAGCATCCCAACTCCAGGCGCTCCCTTGATGATTGAAATATGCTACCACCGTAGCATTGTCAGATTGAATCTGAACAGGGTAACCCTGTAACCTGCGCGTTCTGGTTCTAAAGGGCTAGATACACCGCCCGAATTTCCAATATGTTGATGGGCAGGCTTTTCTGGGATTTGGACCAAATTCCCTGGGCTGAGGCCTCCTCCAGAGTCGCCCCCAGCCAGAAAGACTGGCATTCATAGATACCACCTTCCAGATGACCAGGAAGAAAGAAATTCTGCTTTGCAAAGACTTGGTAAATCCAGAGCTTGGATTCTTTTGTACCAGGTAACCAGGATACTGTTCTGCAACAGTCTTGAATGAAACTGGGCATAAAAGGAAAGCCACCATCTTCCCCAACAACTTCATGCAGGGGCGAATGGATGGACCCCTCTTTGCTTTGATCATGTGTATCAGTTCTCTTAAAGACTTTGGACTGTGTATGACCATGCCCAAATACTCCAGCCTCTTCAGGGGTTGCAGAGAATTTTTGTAGATTTGGGATCCATCCTCAATGCTCTAGGTATTCTACTGTACTGCGCATGCTACGATTTAACTGCTGACCAATGCTTTAACCAAAGAATTCTGTGCATGTGCACCAGCTGAAGCGTGAGACGGGAAGCCTGTTTAGTAGAATCTAATAGCATCCACTGTAAAACACAAGGCCCTAGGCAGGGTCTCCCATAATTTAACCTGATCCAGAGGGAGATCCTTAAGCCCTTGCTTCACTTGTTCCTTCATGACCCGACACATACCAACGGCTGCCACAGCAGGTTGGGTTATAGCGCCAGCCATGAGAAAGGAAGATTTAAGCAAGGATTCCAATCTCTTTTCAGAAGGATCCTTAGGTTCTTATTTACACAAAAGATGGCTGCATCTAGAGTGGACAGACTCCATTTCTTGGTAAATTTTTCCTCCATGGGACAAAGAACTTCAAACTTCCTAGGAGGAGAAAAACACCTTTCTGGATGTAACCAGTCTGCGTAAATAAGGTTTTCTAATAGAGGATGAACTGGAAAGAAACATGCAGCCTGTGGGGACTTATATGAACTCAAGGAGGAGACAGGTGATTCAGCCAATGGTAAAGAAGGCAACTTAAACCCACTGTTTCAGCATAACATTGCACCTGCAGTTTAAGAATCTGAGAGGCCGAAAAAGGTTCCTCTGAAATCCCTGTTCCGTCTGATTGCTTCTCATCCCTATCACCTGATGGAGATAAATCCTCATCTGATCTTTCAGAAGGAGGGTCTAAAAAAACAACAGAGGGGGACCTACTCCGCTGTTTATCCCGCTCAGAGGATGCTGCGATTAAAGTAGCGATTCCCCCTTCCAAGTTGTTCAAAGCTGCTGCTAAAGCGTCTTTAGCGACATATGCAGGAGAGGCTGCTATGCCAGACAACTGCAATGGCTCATCCTGTGCAGGTGCTTCTGGTCTTACAGGGGAGGCTGGGATTGGGCAGGAATGGCTAGAAGCCCCCCCCCCTTTTTTTGTCCCTGAAGTCCTCCTATGGAAAGACATAGTCCTGTGCATCAGCAGAGGTACTAAAAACGTATACAGTACTGTGCTAGTTCAGCAATAGTAACAGCAACTAGTTGCCCAGTGTGCCTGTATCCAACACACAGAGAGCTTACGTGACCCTGGGCTGCTGCATCGCTGTTTTCCAAGATTTTGAAGCCATCTGAGGTTTTATTCAAAAAACCTGCTCTGCGCATGCGCAGTAGAGCTGTGTGCGCGCTTGCGTGACCACACCCCCTTCGTTCACTTCCCGACCCTAAACTCTTAAAGCGTGCACGTTAGGGGAATGACGGCTGTCATATCGGAAGAGGGGCGAGGAGGGAGAGTTCTTTCCTGGGACCCAGCAAAAAGGTACCACCATATGAAAGTTTTCCTCTTGGTCACAGCAGAGCCTGCAGCGGAAGGAGAGCCCCAACTGGTGCTGCCAATATGCAAGTCTTCATAAGAAACCATCAGCCTCTTTACTCCCTCCAGTGGCGGATACAGGCAAGACATACCCAACTCAGAAAAAGTCCTTAACCACTCAAGGACCGCCTCCCGCAGAATGGCACAAGCACGTACCTGCTCTTTAAGTGCCCAGTTGTGGGTCGCGGGCGCACGCCCAGCGACCCGGTCCGAAGTGCCGCGGGACCCGATCGCCGCTGGAGTCCCACGATCGGTCCCCGGAGCTAATAAACGGGGAGAGCCGTTCTTTACTGTGGCGCCGTCATTGATCGTGTGTTGCCTAATATAGGGAACAATCAATGACGTCACACATCCAGCCCCGCCCCCCTACAGTTAGAAACAGATGAGGTCACACTTGACCCCTTCAGCGCCCCCTAGTGGTTAACTCCCAAACTGCAATTGTCATTTTCACAGTAAACAATGCATTTTTTGCTGTAAAAATTACAATCCCAAAAATGGGTCAAAAGTGTCTGCCATAATGTCGCAGTCACGAGAGAAAAAAAAAAAAAAAAAAAAAGCAATAAAACTATACCCCATTTTGTAAACGCTATAAAATTACCAAAAATTGGTAGAAGAATACATATCGGCCTAAACTGAGGAAAAAACTTTTTTTATATATAAAAAAATTTTTTTTTCAAAATTGTCGCTCTATTTTTGTTTATAGCGCAAAAAAATAAAAACCGCAGAGGTGATCAAATACCACCAAAAGAAAGCTCTATTTGTGAAAAAAAAGCCAATTTTGTTTGGGAGCCACATCGCATGACCGCGCAATTGTCAGTTAAAGCGACGCAGTGCCGAATCGCAAAAACTGGCCAGGTCCTTTACCTGCCTAAAGGTCCGGGTCTTAAGTGGTTAAAGTGGATTTAAACCCACTCTCATCCTTTCTAAACTACTGCCATAGTGCTGATCTAGAAGGATATACATGCCTCCTGCATGTATCCTCACCTGTCAAATGTCTCCCCTCTGTCTGTTACGAGACCTGAAAAATTGCAGATTCTGGAGCTCTGTGGGTGGAGTCGTGACGTTAGTCGACTCCCTGCCCTCCTCTACACTCCTTGTCCACATGCATTTTTTCCTATGTATTCCTTACACTGAATTCTGCTATGATCACCAACATCCAGTCAAAATCCAAAAAAGTAACCACATAACTTGTGAAAAAGAGTAGGGGTGGGAATTAAAAAATAATTGACCGTCTCCAGGCTAGTGCATGAGATATGTAAATAACCCGTCACTCACAGCAAGGGGGCAGAACAAACTAAGGTTTTTTCTCTGCAAGACCATTAAGTGTTCTTGCATAGCAAGATCACCTACTATTCTCTCACATATATATTATTATTATTATTGCCAAAGTTACCACCCTAACTCCTCCCACAGTTTTTATACTACATAGACGAGTAATATACCGAAACTGAATCGTTCGCAAAATATAATTTTTGCGGTGAAATTTTCCCATAGGAATGAATGGTGAGCAGTAGAGTGCGGAATATCAAAAACTGAAAAATCCTTACACGATTTCTAAACTGCGACCACTCCCTCATTTTCAAGCCGACCTACACAAATCTTATATCAAAACATTCAGCTATCCCTGCTGCCACTACACGTGTCCAGGGCTAAGCGATCGTCCTAAGCGTTTTCACAGCATGGCCATTTTTTTGCAACACATGCCATCCATTATTTCAATGGAAGTCAATGGAGGTCAAAGTCTAGAAAACTAAAATTTGCAGAGCAATATGTAAACTGCGACTGTGCCTTCAATTTTAATATACCAAAGACATACTATACACTAAAATGTAGGTCTGGGTCTTGTGATTCGTAAAATATAAAGATATTCACTGTACGATTTATAGTTTTTAAAATACAATCATTTGAAGGACAGGTTTTCAAAAACAGCAAGCAAGTATTCTCTGTGCTTAGCGAGCTTGCATAGATTTACATTGGTTTCCTAGGTAAATAACTGCTCACACACAGCTATGAGGAGTTTCTATTAGGGTTGTCCCGATACCGATACCAGTATCGGTATCGGTACCAATACCGAGTATTTGCGGGAGTACTTGTACTCCCGAAAATACCCCCGATACCTGAATAGAATACTTCCCCAATCATCTGTCCATAACCCCCCCCCGCCGCCGCCGCATACCGCAAATATGCCGTGTTAATCCCGTGCATTACAGAGCCGCACTACAGGCATCTTTTGTTTGAATACCCCTAATCCCCGCCGCGCCATGCATAGACACTCCCCTTCTCGGGATTGGACGGATCTGTCCAATCCCGAGCAAGGGGGAGTGTCTATGCACAGAGCCGTGTATAGACACTCCCCCTTGCTCGGGGTATGGGGGACAGGACATGGCTGCATATGTGAGGGACAGGACATGGCTGCATATGTGAGGGACAGGACATGGCTGCATATGTGAGGGACAGGACATGGCTGCATATGTGAGGGACAGGACATGGCTGCATATGTGAGGGACAGGACATGGCTGCATATGTGAGGGGCAGGACATGGCTGCATACGTGGGGGGCAGGACATGGCTGCATATGTGGGGGGCAGGACATGGCTGCATATGTGGGGGGCAGGACATGGCTGCATTTGGGGACCCATTTTAAAAAAAGTATCGGTATTCGGTATCGGCGAGTACATGAAAAAAAGTATCGGTACTTGTACTCGGTCCTAAAAAAGTGGTATCGGGACAACCCTAGTTTCTATAGCTTCTTCCACACAGCTGCAAGGGGTTTCTGGATTTCAAAATACAATCTCCAGGGGCACTGTCTCCAGTCAGAAGTATTGGTGAAGGCAAGAACACGTCACACAATTTCCCCAGAATCTTTTCTAGTTTCTAGTTAGTGGGAATGCTTAATAGCATTCCCAGTATTGATATTCGTTTTTTATTATTCTTAATTAGTGGAAATGCTTTAATAAGCATTCCCAGTATTGTTATTCGTTTTTTATTATTCTTATTAATTTTAATTTTATCCTTTATTATTCTGTACGTTTTTTGGCTCTGCGTAACTTCGGCATACTTTCAGCGATTGAGACCATTCAACTTTTAAAATGTTCATCTCATTCAGCTAATGATGGGACTGCAAGTTTTTTTTGTACTATTTATACTTTAAAATATTAAGCTTTTAGTCGCCTTTTTTTTAACATTAAAGTCAATGAGAACATCCTTTTTTCCTTTTAAAATCTCATGTGCTACGAAAACTTTCAGCTCCTTCATACTTCACTGACAGACACCAAACAAACTTTAAAATGGTCACAAAATATTCAGCTATCCGGCTATGACTTTTCAGATTGAAATCTTTTATAGTTTTTGTGAAAAAGAAATTTACGTTTAGTGATTTTTTCAGAAAATGTTATCGATTAAACAGTTTGTCTATAGAGTGTGTCATGTGATCAGAGTGATAGAGGAGTAAAGAAGACCTTATCTTTAAAAAAAAAAGGGGGAACAAATTGCTCTCACGCCCACAAGATCTACTTGACATACACAATTTATATATCAAATTGTAGGTATTTTTGTCTGCTTTAAGGCAATGTGATCAGTTTTGTGATACGCATTTTACTTTTCGTTGTTGGAGCTTCTAAAGGACAAGAGTTCCAAAATTTCTTCCATTGACTGTCATTATAACCGTTTTTAATATTTGCCAGTAAAAAACACACAAAGACACTTTTCTAAATCGCCGACATTGCCACATTGTTAAGTTTATCAACATAAATTTCACATCGATGCGTTCACAAGGGCTGTGTCTTTAAAACGGTGTAGTCGCTGTATCGATCGCATGTACGGTTGTGGATTTATTAAGGTTTGTTTGAAGGGTTATTTTACTTATTTTGTGTGTAGATAAAAAGCGTTTGTAATGGCATTTCTTTACCTCAGTGCAATATTCCTCCTCACTCACCTGGGGGAGGGGAGAAAACCTCTTGAGGGGGGAGGGGCGACCAGGAAGTCAGGATGCTTTGTACTTTGCATATAGAGAAAGGAGCTGTGTGTTAGTGGGCATCCTTCTCACCCTCTCCCCCCTCAAGAGGCTTTCTTCACACCAGGGAAAAAGCCTTGCATTACTGTGTGGAGTTACAGACAGAAAAACAGGAAGTGAGGGTTTCTCAGAAGAAATAAGGACATTTAAAAGCAAAATCAAAAAGGATGAGGTAAGTAAAGGAGGACTGCACTAAGGTAAAGGAAGCTATTTAGGGAAAATTATTTTACCTTTACAACACCTTTAACCACTTCCCGCCCGGTCAATGGTAAATGGACATCCGGGAAGTGGTTACACAATCGTGACTGGACATTTAGTGACGTCCTTCAGGATAATGCCTACCGCGTGTCCGCAGGTGCGATCGGGGACAGCGCGTGTCCCTCGGACACAGCGCTTCCCCGATCACGGTAAACAGCCAATTTCATTCAAAGACACAGCCGATCACATGTCAAAACAAATTCGGCGGCGTGCTCCGTGCGCGCCGCCAGAGGCTTGCAGCGCAGGGATCGGGCAAGGCGCGTGTCCCTTGGATACATCGCTTCCCCAATCAGGGTAAACAGCCAATGAAATTGGCTGTTTACCACGTGACCGGCTGTGTCCAATCACAGCCGGTCACAAGTGTAAAACAAACCAAGCAGTTACTATCTAATCCCTGCTCTCTCCTCACACACCGATTTGTGAGGAGAGAGCAGGGATCAGTAGGTGAGATCAGTGTAGTTTGTCTGTATACAACACACCCCCCCCCACCAATAAAGAGGACCTGTCAAACAGCCCAGTCCATCTATAAATCAGCCCATCTGTAACACCCACACCACCATCGATACCACCGCCACCACCCATACCGCAATCAGTACCACCACCACCTGTACCGCTGCCACCCATACCGCCATCAGTACCACCACCACCCATCTGTACCACCACACATTCCTGCCACCAATACCTCCATCAGTACCGCCACACAGGCTACCAGTACCACTGCCATCAGTACCGCCATCGGTGGTACCACCACCACCCGTACCACCGCCATCGGTACCACCACCACACATTCCTGACACTAATACCTTCATCGGTACCACCACATAGGCCGCCACCACTACCACCAGCAGTACTATTACGCAGGCCCACCAATAAGTACTGACATACTGTCATAATGTCCCAAAAGCTTTTCACACTCGAGGAGGCATATGTCATTATTTCCACCATGTCGGATGATGAGCACAGCGAGGAGCCCCCATTATCTGATTCGGAATATGAGCCAGTGGAGGATAGTGGCTCAGAGTCCGATTCCCTGGAGGAAACCGTCCCTCCCAAAAGAATGCGATTGGGACCAAGATCAGGAGACCTGCCCAGCATCAGCAGCGCCATACCCCAGGAAGAGGAGCCCAGTACTAGTAATGGAAATCCACGCCCAACCTGAAGAATCCTGCCCCAGTGCTACCTTCCCGATGCACTGGCAAACCCCTTATGGTTGCCTGCTAACTCAGGATCCGCTATCATCCCCCTTTCACCGCACAGCCAGGTGTGCAGCCCGACACTACAAATTTTTCTCAATTTGATTATTTTTGTTTATTTTTCCCCAGATTTTATGCAGAATATAGTGGATCAAACCAATATATATGCATCCCAATATATTGCCGCCAACCCCAATTCTTCCTACGCCCGCATGTTCCAGTGGCGGCGTCTAACATTGGAAGAATTTAAAATGTTTTTGGGCCTTTTGTTCAATATGGGGCTTACAAAGAAGAACAAAGGCCATTCATATTGGTCTACACGCCCCATCCAACACATGCCTATATTTTCCGCTGTCATGTCTAGGACACGATACGACATAATGCATTTTATCCACTTTAATGACAATTCACAGTGCCCTTCCCAAAATCATCCCCACTACGACAAATTATACAAAATACGCCCCCTAATCGATGCCTTTTCACAGCGATTTGCAGAAGTTTTCATCCCAGACCAAAACATTTGTATTGACGAGTCCCTCATACATTTCACTGGCCGACTGCACTTCAAGCAGTACATCCCAAACAAGAGAGCCAGGTATGGGTTAAAATTAAATCAATTATGCGATCGAGCCACTGGATATGTGTTCACATTCAGGATCTATGAAGGCAAAGACTCCCAGCTCCAGCCCCGTGATTGCCCCACATATATTGGAACCAGTGGGAAAATTGTCTGGGAGTTGGCATACCCCCTGTTGGGAAAAGGCTACCATTTATATGTTGATAATTATTATACCAGCCTGCCCCTTTTTCGTCACCTTTACAGCAAGCAAACCCTGGCCTGCGGTACGTTAAAAAAAAACGGAAGGGTATCCCACAAAATTTGTTGACCAAAAACTTGAAATCTGGAGAATCGTCATTCATGAGGAACGAGGAGGTGTTGGCCATGAAGTGGAGGGACAAGAAAGATGTCCACATCCTCTCTACCATCCACAATGACACCATGGTGGAGATCCAAAAAAGACGCAGACATATTGCCAAGCCTGAATGTGTTCACGATTACAATTTTTACATGGGGGGGTGGATTTAAATAACCAGATGCTACAGCCCTACTTAACAAGAAAGTCTGCTACCAAAAAGACAATCAGCCAACTGAAAACCCACAAATCTCCTACCTCAAGTATATCGAAGATATCATTGAAGCCCTAATTTATCCACAAGATCCCATCCCAGGAAGCATTCGCTCCGATTTTGTGAGTCGTCTTCACGAGCGACACTTTCCCTTTAGCATCCCCCCCCCCCACAGAATCTGGAAGAAGACGCCAAAAAAAATGCTGTGTATGCAGCAAAGCAGGAGTAAGAAGAGACACCAGCTGTTACTGTCCAGATTGTCCCTCCCAACCTGGCCTGTGCCTGGGACAGTGCTTCAAAAAGTATCATCCATCCATCCAATATTAGTTCCCCTTATTAACAGACTGCCATTTCCCCATTTGCCTGCTACCATGTTAATTAACTGACCCTGGCCTGTTTACTGACGATGTCTTTGCTCGCCGATTCAAACTACATTTCTGACCTCCATGTGTACCAACCTCAGCCTGTTTACCGACGATGCCTCTGCCTGCCGATTTAAACCACATTTCTGACTTCCACGTGCACCAACCTTGGCCTGTTAATCTACCATGTTTTTGCCTGCCACTTGGACTGATCTTTTGGCCATTTACTTTTAGTACACAGGGGTCTCATATGTGAGGGGCTTCAGAAAAGCGTTCCGAGTAGAGAAAACCAGTTTTTCGTTTTCTGTTCTCCCAGAACAGGGTCTGGTTGCCCGGAGGCTTCAAAGACCTTCTGGAAAAAAAATGAACTGCTCAAAAGACTCATAATGCAATGCTTCATAGGATTATACGTTGGGGTGTGTGCTTTCCAAAATGGGGTCATTTTGTGGACACTTACATTGTCCTGGTGCTCCAGGGCCTTCAAAAGTGTAATAGGTGGTTGAGAAAGGATTTGTGCAATTTTTGCTTGTAGAACGCCTGAAAGAGCTACCTCAATGTTGGGCCTCTGTATGTGGCCAGGCTGTGTAAAAGTCCCACACATTTGGTATTGCCATACTCGGGAGTAGCAGAATGTATTTTGGGGTGTAGTTGCAATTATGCATATGCTGTGTGAGAAATAACCTGTTAATATGACCAGTTTATGTAAAAAAAAAAAAAAATAATAATTTTCCTAAGAATTGTGGGGAAAAAAAAATACAAACTTAAAAAAACTCACCATGCCTCTTAATAAATACCTTGGACTGTCTACTTTCCAAAAAGGGGTAATGTGGGGGGTATTTGTACTTTCCTGGCTTGTTATTGTCTCAAGAAATGAGATCGGCCTTCAGTACATTAGGCGTGATCAGATGTGATCAATTTTCAGTGATTGGCACCAAGGTTTGTAGACTCTATAACTTTCACAAAGACCAAACAATATACACTAATTTGGGTTATTTTTACCAAAGATATTTAGCAGTATTAATTTTGGCACAAATTTATGAAGAAAAATCATTTTTATTCCAAAATTTCACAATATAAAACTTAAAAAAAGTGTATTTTTTCCAAGTTTTCGCAGTTTTTTTGCTTATAGCGCAAAGAATAAAAAACCCAGTGGCGATTAAATACCACCAAAAGAAAGCTCTATTTGTGAGACTAAAATGATACAAATTTGGTTTGGATACAGTGTAGCATGACTGAATAATTGTCATTCAAAATGTGAGAGCTCTGAAAGTTGAAAATTGGTCTGGGCGGGAAGGTGCATAAGTGCCTGGTATGGAAGTGGTTAATGATCAAAGAGAGGCTTTATAAGTACTGAAAAAACACTGCTTGTATGTCCTAAAGATAGTGTAGTGGTTATGGTGAATGGCATTGGTGCGGGCTTAGCAATTCAGCATTCCCACGCATTTTCCTCAGGAAATGCATTTTCTAGTTATTCTTATTATAGCCAAATTTTGACCGGTATCTCCTCCCACAGTTTTTACACTACATAGACGAGTAATATATCGAATCGTTCGCGAAATATCGTCATTTTTGCGGCGAAATGTTCCCATAGGAATGAATGGTGAAGCTTACAGTGTGGAATGTCAAAAACTGAAAAATCATTACATGGATTTCTAAACTGCGACCACTCGCTCATTTTCAAGCCGACCTACACAAATCTTTTATAGCAAAACGTTCAGCTATCCCTGCTACCACTACACGTGTCCACGGCTAAGCGATATTCTAAAACGTTTTCACAATATGACAATTTGTTTGCAACCTACGCCATCAATTGACCTCCATTGAAATTTCAGCCTAAACCCCTAAAATTTGAATGGCAATTTGTAAACTGCGACTGTGCCTTTAATTTTTATATTTCAGAGGCATACTATACATTAAAATGTAGGTCTGGGTCTCGTAATTCACACAATATTAAGATATTTGCTGTACGATTTATAGTTTTTAAAATGCAACCATCGGAAGGACAAGTTTTTTTTTTTTAAAAAGCCAGAATTTCTAGTCTGTGTTTAGAGAGGGCTTGCATATAAACAAACATTGGTTTAATAGGAGCGCTGAGGTAATGAAAACGCCTCACACACAGCTGGGAGGGGATTCTGGCTCCTCCCACACAAGGCTAAGGTAATTTGGCTGTTTTTCTGGCTCTGCGTAACTTCTGCATACAGCAACCCATCCATAGCAACCAGTTTTTAAAGGAGCAAATAGGATGGTGCAGTTTTGATGGGGTAGTTTTTGATGGAGTCGTTTTTGATGGAGCAATGGATCGAAACACTGTTGGATCACATTTACATCTCATGGGGCCCTGTCTCCAGTCAGGAGTATTGGTAAGGCAAGAACACGTCACACAATTTCCCCAGAAATTGTATCTTTTCTAGTTTTTATTTTACTCAAATTTTCTCTTTCTTTCTATAGTTCTGTTCTATGCCCAAATTCTCGGGGCAAGCTTTCGAAGGGAGGTGGGATAACAAGGGGGGGTCCCAGGTTAAAACAAATAAAATTAACAAAGATAAAAGTAAAAAAAAAAAAAGACACAATTATTGGATATGTTACAACTGTGGAGAAAGGAAGTAGGGAGGAGGAATGTTGATGACCATTTGTATACATATATTTTCTTCATTATATTATTGTCTTAGTAGTGATTTTGTTGGTTTGTTTAGAGTAAGCAATGCAAAGAGAAGATGTTATGAGTGAAATAGTAAAATAGAATTATTGTATAGCGGTACTATATGAAAATGTTTTGTTATCTATGTAAAAGAAAAGATTTAAAAATAAAGAATTTATATTAAAAAAAATAAGACCTGGATTAGCTCTGTGGCAAGACTGGGCACAGATGATAGGAAATCTTATACCGTACATTGTGTAAAAAAAAAAAAAAAAAAAAAAAAGTTTACATCTACTTCAGGATCTTTCTGGCTTACCTTTTTCCCGCCGCAGGACTGCTGAAGACCAGACAGTACCAATCTTCTTCACCCATCTCGATAGGTATGTTGTGCCAGCCTTCAGGGATATGGGTTCCTACTTAAAGGATACCTCTTTCCTGGACCTTGTAAAAGACTGCCAGAAACTTTTACCCTTTTTAGAATATAGAGAAAGCACTGGATCCCAGAGCCCTGTCCTCTGAAGAGAGACATTACCAGCAAAACCTTGGTCTTCTGCGAGGTCCAGGTACCATCTATTTAGGCGTATAAATATGCACGTTTTTGGATGGATCCGTTGCGCAGGTCCTTGAACCCCTTAGGGATTTTTTAAGCAGAGCTTCTTAGCACATCCTTCGTCGCGGACATCACCTTAGACACTGGCAAAAAAACTGAGGTACTTCCCTTATGGGAGGGGTTATATAGAGTGGAACTTGTCTTAATGGGGGGTGTACCAGTGTCCAATCACCTCTGGTGGACTATACAACCCACTATGTAATGACCGTGTCCAGTGGTGTATGATAAAGAAATCGTGCTAATATAAGCAGTCTATTTACAAGGACGGAAATAAACCAAGGTTTCTCCTAGCTAGGGCACTAAAAAGGGTCACAAACAAAACTGCAAGACAATAGTGCAGGTATTCCAAAAATTCTATCAGAAGCTCTATAACCTTCACAAAATACTCAAAATCAGCAATGTACATTTCGGGCAGATTTGATATCTGCTTTTTTGTCATCCCCGGAATGCCCACCCCCCTGTTAGAGGTAACTGAGGAAATGAAAGCACCTATAACAAAGAAAGAATTGGTCATGACGATAGATTCTCCTAAATTAGGGAAGGCCCCGGGCCCAGATGGGCTAAATCTGGTTTATTATAAAAAAACTTTCAGGATGTTCGCTCTCTATTTTCTACATGCCTACAATTCCATTTCAGCCAACTGTAATTAACAAATGATGCCTTGAGGGCTCATATTATGGTCATCCCTAAGCAGGACAAAGACCACAATCAATGTGGGAATTATCGGCCCGTAGAACTCTTAATTGCCAACTTAAAACAATTTTCTAAAATGTTAGCGAATATGCTATTGCCATATATTCTGCATCTTTTCCACACACATCAGGCCGGTTTTATACCTCAGAGAGGCCAGGGACAATACCATAAGGCAGGGCTCAAAATTTCAAGTCCTGAGCCACTAGCCAGGCCTCAAGAGATGGTCGCCGCCAGTTGCCCCATTTAGTTCATACACTGCCCTGCGCCTAATTGCACCTGTAAACACGCCCTCGTAGACTAATGGAATGACACTTATATGCAGAATCAAGTTACAAAATTAAATATTACCAACAACAACTTTAACAAAATGGGACAGGGCACTGGGGTCAGCCCAGAGGGACAGGGCACTAGAACTGGGGGTCTCTCTCATCAGGAGCCTGTGTGTGGCTCCACGCTTGCGTATCCCCACTTTCCCCTTTTATTCAGGCTGGCAGTGAGAAGAGGATCTGCAGCACAGCGGGAGGGAGTACAATCCAGCGCTGAGATCCACACAACTGCACAGCCATTGACACCATAGCACAGCGCACACTGACACTGCACAGCACACATTGAGACCAGTCTGTTCACAGTGCTCAGGCTGAACTGTTGGACACTTACATAGAGCACAAGGAGAAGAAAACTGCACAAACTGGAAGGCTGCCGCTCTCATGTCAGGGCAACTTTCAGTGAGCACTGCACCGGAGTGGTAATTTTCGCAATCCTCCACCTCATTTATTACTTCCTGCTCCCTGCTCTCTAGCTACATTGGTTGGGGGGAGGGGGGGCAGGCTCAGAGAGGTCATACTGTTAAGTCCCATGGCTTAATGAGAATTTTAAGGAGAGCACCTGTGTACTGCTCTGCCTGTGCGTGGCTCACCAGACTACTTTTCCTGAGCATGCACCTTTCCTCTTTGGCCACCAATCTCATCGGGACTCTAAGTGTAGGCACAGATTGGAGGGAGATTGGTCATGCATCCCTGTCATCACTCACCCCCAGCTTAAATCCACTCACCAAATGCTAGTAGGCGAGTTGAAATTTTGAGGGCTGCCATAAGGGCAATAGATCTGATCCACTCTGCCCAATCAGAGGCCCGACCTTCTTTGCTTTTATCAACAGATGCCGAAAAGGCCTTGGATCGAGTAGACTGGCTGTTTTTACGATCTACCCTTAGACATATTGGCCTGGGGCTACAAATGCAGACTTGGATTCAGGCATACACTGGGCTCTACAGCCACAGTGTTGGTGAACAGGGCACGATCAGGGTACTTGACTTTGTCCAATGGGACGAGACAGGGCTGCCCCCTTTCCCCATTATTTGTCGTGTTAACCCTTGAACCTTTTCTGTGCAACGTTAGATCAGACGTCTTGATCAGTGGGATACAGGTATCCAGTAGTGAGCATAAAATTGCGGCATTTTCAGATCTTTTTTTTACCCCCTCTCAGATCCAGAGGTCTCGCTACCACGTCTAATTCAATGCTTTGTACAGTATTTCTAGAAAAATTTGAAAGATCGAAATAATCTTAAAAGTGAGGCGACGAGTATCCTTCTCCCTAAAGAGTATTAAAAAGCTACAAGGCCTTTACCGGTTTAAATGGGCTCAGTCTTTTTTGAAATATCTGGGGGTTAAATTAACACCTGATACAGGGTCATATGAGATTAATTTTTGTCCACTACTAGCTAAAATACGATCACATCTCCAACTTTGGCAAACTCTTACGTGGTTCGGGAGGTGCAATGCATTTAAGATGACATTGCTCCCACATATTTTATATCTAATGCAAGCGATGCCTATTAAAATGACCCCTTTGGGCATTCCCCGCGCGCGCTCTAGAGCGCGCAGCGGGGAAGCTCCGTGTTGGCCGTGTCCCTTGGACACAGCCAATCACAGATCGCGGCGAACGGCCAGAGTGGCCGTTTGCGATGCGATCTGCGCGGCCAATGAGAGATGATCTCATATGTAAACATATGAGATCTCTCATTGCCGTTTTACACAGACACAGCGTCTTGTCTCTGGAGAGGGAGACCGATCGGTGTTCCTTGTACATAGGGACACAGATCGGTCACCTCCCCAGTCACTCCCCTCCCCCACAGTTAGAACACACCTAGAATACACATTTAACCCCTTCCTCACCCTCTAGTGTTAACCCCTTCAATGCCAGTCACATTTATACAGTAATTAGTGCATATTTATAGCATTGATCGCAGTATAAATGTGAATGGCACCAAAAATGTGTCAAAAGTGTCCGATATGTCGCAGTCCCAATAAAAAAATTGTCCTCATTTTGTAGGCGCTATAACTTTTGCGCAAACCAGTCGCTTATTGCAATTTTTTTTTTAATTGGGCTATATTGTATTTTTGCTCTGTTTATAGCCCAAAAAAAAAAAAAAAAAAAAAAAAAAAAAACAAACAAACAAAAAAAAACCGCACAGGCGATCAAATACCACCAAAAGAAAGCTCTACTTGTGAGAAAAAAAAAAAAAAAACACGACAATTTTGTTTGGGAGCCCCGTCGCACAATTGTCAGTTAAAGCGACGCAGTGCCGGAAGCTAAAATTTCACCTGGGCAGGAGGGGGGTATATGTGCCCAGTAAGCAAGTGGTTAAATTTCTTTGGAACAACAAAGTCGCCAGATTCAGTTACTCATTGTTAGTCTTGCCGAAATCCCAGGGGGAAAATCGGCCTACCGGACTTGATTGCATACTAGCAGGCTCTACATTTGTCTAGAGTGTTAAAAAGAAAAAAAAAAAAAAATGTACATATAGAGCAAGCACGAATTGGAATATATGAATAGCTAACAGCATTACCGTCCCTAAAGATAATAGATATATGTTCCCAGTTAAGGGATAGGGCATGGGACTGTGCGAATGCAAGTTGGGTATGTTGTATTGAGAGAAAAAAAAGAAAGAAAAATATAAATATAACATAGGATATTGAATTGGAATGAAATAGTGATAAGCGCTTCAAAACAAAATGTGCAAACACCAAATAAATAATATGCTAATAATGAACCATAAACACTTCTAAATGCTTGAAATGTGTCAAGTACACAGTGTTGATAGTGCTAAATAATCAAACAAAAAGTTCCATGTAACAAGTGCATCTGAGTGCCAATAAATGAACTCATTAACCAATGGGAGTAGCACTAAGTGTCAGGTATAATGAATACTAGACAGTCTATATAGAGTGGTGGAATAGTGGGCTGGGTAAGATGGGATTGGAGTCTTCACTTGAGATGCTGTGCAGGATCTTTTGAATCCAAAGGAGTATTGTAGTTCCTTACCTTAGGGCTGCTATATATGGGCATATAGTGATGTATCCTGCTGCATTTGAGGCCTCGGTTTCTCAGTAGGGTTCCCTCTTCCTTTTCCTTCTGTCTGAGATGGTCCGGGTTCAGTACTGGTCCCGGGTCCTCATAGCTGCATCTACAGGTTAGATCCAGAGGAAAACCGAGGCTGCTTTCCCAGTAGAGGTAAAAAAACACATGATATTGAATCTGGAACCGCAGGGATCAACCACTACAGACAAAGTTTATATTCATAAAAAACTATATTTTAATTAAATAGCACATTACATACAAATACAATGTAAAAAGATTTGTCATGTGAGAGATTGTATATCACCATCTTGATAGATAGATATATATATATGAGGTCCAACATGTTTCGCCTGTTCAGGCTTCCTCAGGGACAAATATATAAAAATACAATAATCTACAAAAGTGAGAAAACAAAATTATATGGATGTCAAAGAGTACAAAAGTATACAAAACCATCTGTGCTGGAGATGATACTGTCATTACCACAAAAGCTTGGCATGCCTACATAGATATCACACATACTATGAAATATTTTTATATGACAAAATTAAGGTATAAATACCAAATACACAAGAGAAAAAGAAGTATCGAAGAAAGAAAATTGTAATGTCAATCAAAGGTGCATTTGAGTATGTCGTGATACGTTACCATTCCCCACATGCACATATAGATAGAACACAGCAGCATACCTCCACGATGGACACAGACACGGGCCACAGGGAGTCAACGTCACGAGCCAGCCAAATGTATGGCTGGGAGTAGCTAAATCAGGGAAATGTTGGGTGCAAGGATCCTGCACACACCGGATGTCCTACCGTGGAGCATATAAGAGCAAGGATGAATATAATGTAGTGATTGCAAATACATATAGATAGCGCTGTGTCATAAGGATAACAAATAGTTGGGGTCAGTAATATTCTATAAAGGCGATTTGGTTCGCATGTGCCGCGCTATACAAGTTTTTCATTCATTCTAGCGCCCAGAGGCGATTTGGTTCGCATGTGCCGCGCTATATAAGTTTTTCTTTCATTCATTCAGAAAAGGGGCAGGCTCAAAAGACTCGAGCTGGCCAGCCTTTTACTTACCAGTACAAATAAAAAGGAAACCTTATATTAATAAATAAAGAATGTTATAAATAATGATGTAGTATAGTGTGTGCATCTACAAAAGCCTATAAGCTTGATAGTATCTAAATTGGTTCTTTTTATTTGACATGCTGTACCCGAGAGCTTAATCCTCTTGGTTTACTGTAATACTATCAGGTCAATCCCTGTTATCATAGGTTCTTTTTGAACCAATTTAGATACTAGCAAGCTTATAGGCTTTTGTAGATGCACACACTATACTACATCATTATTTATAACATTCTTTATTTATTAATATAAGGTTTCCTTTTTATTTGTACTGTTTAGTAAAAGGCTGGCCAGCTCGAGTCTTTTGAGCCTGCCCCTTTTCTCTTTATAGAATATTACTGTATACAACTATTTATGTTATCCTTATGACACAGCGCCATCTATATGTATTTGCAATCACTACATTATATTCATCCTTGCTCTTATATGCTCCACGGTAGGACATCCGGTGTGTGCAGGCTCCTTGCACCCAACATTTCCCTGATTTAGCTACTCCCAGCCATACATTTGGCTGGCTCGTGACGTTGACTCCCTGTGGCCCGTGTCTGTGTCCATCGTGGAGGTATGCTGCTGTGTTCTATCTATATGTGCATGTGGGGAATGGTAACGTAGCACGACATACTCAAATGCACCTTTGATTGACATTACAATTTTCTTTCTTCGATACTTTTTTCTCTTGTGTATTTGGTATTTATACCTTAATTTTGTCATATAAAAATATTTCATAGTATGTGTGATATCTATGTAGGCATGCCAAGCTTTTGTGGTAATGACAGTATCATCTCCAGCACAGATGGTTTTGTATACTTTGTACTCTTGACATCCATATCATTTTGTTGTCTCACTTTTGTAGATTATTGTATTTTTATATATTTGTCCCTGAGGAAGCCTGAACAGGCGAAACATGTTGGACCTCATAGATATCTATCTATCTATCAAGATGGTGAAATACAATCTCACATGACAAATCTTTTTACATTGTATTTGTATGTAATGTGCTATTTAATTTATTAAAATATAGTTTTTTATGAATATAAACTTTGTCTGTAGTGGTTGATCCCTGCGGTTCCAGAGTCAATATCATATGTTATATTTATATTTTTCTTTATTTTTTTCTCTCAATACAACATACCCAACTTGCATTCGCACAGTCCCATGCCCTATCCCTTAACTGGGAACATATATCTATTGTCTAGAGTGTTGTCATGGTGCATTTCCTTGCAGACCAAACCCTGGGTACAAAGTAGAACAAGCTTCACCGATTGCTTTGTCTGCGCTTCCTTGGGTCGCACATAAATGCTACTGGGGTTTAAAGAAGCATCCTACAATTGGGGCTACTATTGCAGTTTCTTATTCAAACATTCTTAATAAAAGGGCCTCTCTCCCAATACATCCCCTTTAATACCAGTGATACAGATTTCAAGCCAGGGCTTGACAACAAACAGCTTTGGGTTATGGTAGGACAGGGCATAACTAGATGTATGCATTTTGTTACCCCGCAAGGATGGAAGTCTACGCAAGAACTATATATCCTCTTATTGCCCCCTTTGAGCTCCTGGTCAGCATTTCAATTGCCACATTTAGGGTCTATACCGTTTGAGGAACTGTATGCTAGGCCATTGGCACCTTTCGAGCACTTATGTGCCGAGGGAAAATATGTACCACATTTGTTGTCATTCTTGTACAGCCTTATTCAGCCTTTAGAAGGTCACGTCCCCTCCCATTGCTCACCATCCATGTTACCTACATCGTATTCCCATTTCCTTTTAAAGGGCAATTTAGGAGGCTCTTGCAACCGGGCTAGGGAGCTGCATAAATGTGAGATCATACCCCTTTTTATTCATTTCTGGTAGAGCTGCACGATAAATCTTCCAGAATCATTATCACAATTTTTTCTCCGTTGCGATCTTGACAAAGAATTTCCTGATCTTTTGTATGCAGAGATGCCAGAGAATTCTCTCTGCTCTCAGCCATCTGGGCAGTCAGCCAAGTATCACAACATTCTTTATCAGTGGAGGTGAAGTCTAAACATTGTAACAATTTGTCTTTTACATCAAAGGAATAGGACTTATGTATGTAAATTAGGAAAGTTTAACCACTTAAACACTAAACCTTTGACATTTGTTTAAGTTAAAATCTTTTATTTTTATTTTTTTATAGAAAAATACTTAAAACCCTCAAACATTATGGGGCAGATCCACAAAGCATTACAGCGGCGTATCTCCAGATACGCCGCCATAATTTCAAATTCCCGCCGGCGTATCTTTGTTTTGTATTCACAAAACAAGACACGCCGGAATTACGCTAAGATATGACTGGCGTAACGTTATTACACCGTATCTTAGTTGCATACTTACGCTGGACACTAGGGGCGCTTCCGTTGTGTCCACGTAAAATATGCAAATGAGCTAGATACGCCGATTCACGAACGTACGGCCGGCGCAGCGTTTTTACGTCGTTTGCGTAATGTTCGGCGTAAAGTTACCCCTGCTGTATAGAGGCGTACGTAATGTTAAGTATGGACGTTGGGCCAGCGGCGATTTTTCCGGCATTCACGCCGTTCGCGTAAACAGTTCGCGAATAGGGATTTGGGCAAGTTACGTTCACGTCGTTTTCATTGATGTTTTGCGACGTGATTTCGTGCATGCATCCAAGGCCGGCGGAGTAAAAAAAAAAAAAACGCGTCGTTTGCGTCGGGTCATTCATAATTACAATAAAACACGCCCTCCACTAGTTAATTTGAATTATACCCACGTATGCCGGCCCATTTACGCTACGCCGCAAGCTACAGCGGCATTTCTTTGTGGATAAGGATACGCTGCTGTAACTTACAGCGGCGTAGAGTAAATGGTACACACTGCGCCGGTGGGGGCAGCTTTGTGGATCTGGCCCTATATTTTTGTTGCATTAATACATGTCCCCTGGGGCAGGACCCAGGTCCCCAAACACTTTAAGACAATAATTTGCCTATAAGCCTTTAAAATTATCACTTTGATTGTTCACATAACTGGGAAACAAGCAACGTTCGAGTCGAACATAAGTTTGTTTCGAACTCAAAGATCATCCCTTCTCCTGATCCTCTGTATGGACAGTGCAGCAAATCACATTCACCCTCCAAAAAACAAAAACACACCTCTAACAATACACACCAAACTGACTATGTGCAGTGTGCTGCCAAGGCTCTGTTCTATCAGCAGATGGATTGGGGACAGTAAGAATCAGAAAGAAAACAAGTCAGAAGACAGGATCAAAAATGCCTTTTACACAATGCAGAGGTTTAACCCCCCTAGGTTCCACAGTGAGTATAGCAAGCATTCTTTACTGCATATACAGACTAAATTAACTTATGGGTCAAGTAACACTAAGACATATAAAAATAAAAAATAAAAGAGAGAGAACACCAACCTCTAACTCTGCAATCTTCTCATCGGCAACATTTTGTTTATTCAATAACTGGCTACCAATATTTTCTTTAGTTTGAAGAACAAACCTGAAAATGAACACACATTTTGCACAAACATTAATAGGAAAACTGCAGGGGAGTATACATTTTTATTTTCAGACAATCTTGAAAAAGTACCAGTTACACTTACCGGTAACAGATTTTCTAGGAAGTCTTCCAGGACGGCACACCTGAGATGACGGTCCCACCCGACAGGAAACACAAACAGAGTTTAAAAGGTCCCACCCTTCCCTCTGTCCCTCAGTTATGACAAAGTATAGACCCACATCGGTGTCAGAGGGTACCTCTGTGAGAACATCAATTAAGGGCCTGCCGTCCTGGAAGACTTCCTAGAAAATCTGTTACCGGTAAGTGCAACTGGTACTTTTCTCCAGTCATCTTTCAGGACGGCACACCTGACACGATAAGCAAGAAGAAGTTCAGGACTACCCTAGGGTGGGATCACCGCCTGTAGGACCTTCCTGCTGAATGCCAAGCCCTGAGAAGACAACAGCTCCACTCTGTAGTGCCTTAGGAAAGTATTTTGGCTCGTCCAAGTTGCTGCTCTGCAGATTTGATCAATCGAAGCGTCTGCCCTCTCTGCCCAGGAGGTCGCCAGAGATCTGGTTGAGTGAGCTTTATTATGAGCTGGAACAGGTTTTCCTGACTGTTCATAAGCTACTGCGATAGTCTGTTAAATCCACCTGGCTAACGTAGACTTAGAGGCTTGAAGCCCTTTCTTTTGCCCAGAGAAATTAACGAACAAATGATTTGATCTCCTGAATACACTTACTCTAAATAGGCTAGAAGACACCTTCCAACATCAAATAAAACTTGGCCTCCTTGTCATTTTGAATTCTGACAAAAAGGAGGGGAGAACAATCTCCTGTGACATTCAGAGGTCACTTTTGGTAGATATAACGGAACCTGTCTGAGGATTACCCTATCCTCTAGGAGCAACAAAAAAAGCTAGTTTATAGTCAGAGCTTGCAAGTCACCAACACTTCTGGCTGCGGCGATTAATCCCAAGGTGGGAACCCAATTGTCTTTACTGGGGTTACCCTTTCCCGGGCCAGCAAAAACCTTTTTACCAGTGGGTTCAGGGCCAGCCTTTGGTCAAAAAAAATACTGACAAGGCTGCAACCTGGACTCATATATATATATATATATATATATATATATTATATTATATATTTTTTTTCTTCATTTACATAGAAAACAATAACATACATAAAATATCCCATATGCCTACCATTCATTCATCCATCTACACATTCCTCTTGCATTCCTTCCCTTCCTTTCTTGGTGCATTTACCCTTCCCCTGTGTCCTGTTTATCCTGTAGCTGTCATAGGATTTTCTATCCAGCTTGCCCAAACGCTCATAAATCTCTCCCTCTGTCCTCTATTAATGTAGGTCTCCCTGTATAGTGGTAAACAGTTGACTCGATTTTTCCAATGTGCCACCGAGGGGGCCTCTTCCTTTTTCCAATTTAGGACCATAGACTTTCTTGCATAGTATATTAGTAGTGCCACCTGTGTTCTCCTTCCCATCGGAACAATCTTCTTCCTTACCAATCCCAGTAAACATATCTCTGCCTCTTGTTCCAGAGCTACTGATGTTACTGTAGTTATTATTCTTAGAACATCCCTCCAGAACACCACAATCTTTGGACTTCGCCAAAATATATGCATAAAATCTCCTGAAATGTCTGCACATCGCCAACAATTCGGAGGGTTAGACTGAGATCTTATTTAATTTATATGGTGTATAGTGACTCCCATATATTATCTTGTATTGTATTAGTTTGTCTCGAAGTGATACCAGTGTCTGTAGTGGGAACCCCCACACTTCTTCCCAGTTTTCCCCCTCCAGGTTTGGGACATCTCTTCTCCACTGTTCTCTTCATTTATTTTTGTATCAAATGGTGTATTTTTTACTAAATACTTCTATAGGATTGAAATTGTCCCTTTTCCACTTTACCATTTTTTCGAGACCTACCTCCATTATTTGCGGGGTTCCCCCTGAAAACTGGGCCACTAATGCATGGGTAAGTTGCCTATATCTAAAGATGCAACTGTGGGATATTCCATGCCTCTCTCATCTCCTCAAATGTGGAGCATCTTCCTCCCTGTATGATTTGCGATATCTTTTTTATCCCGTATTTAGTCCATGACCCTGGATCCTGTATGGAATCCAGGTGCGGCAGTTCAGGGTTCCTCCATATCGGAGCATTTAGGGATAGATTAGTTTCTGACCATCCCTCTTTTACCATAGCCGCTTTCCATATTTTAACGGTTTTCATTAGAGGAGTCAACTTGTATCTAGTTTTCAGCCCTCTATACAAAAAGAGACCCTGCAGTGCCTCTACGGATTGAACCACTGCTGCTTCTAACATAGTTGCGAAATCGAACCCATCCAGGTTCAACCATCTCGCAACCGTCACCAGCTGCGTGGCTATATATTTTTGAAAATCTGGAAAATCCAATCCCCCCTGTTCTGCCGGTCTCATAAGTGTATTTAGTTTAATTCTTACGGTTTTGTTTGCCCATATAAATGATGAGAGCATTCCATGCAGCTGTACAAAGAATCTCTTGGGTAACCACTGTGGAGAGTTCCTGAATAGATACAGGAACCTGGGAAGAACTTTCATCTTTCTCAGATTTATACGTCCTAATAAGGACAGTGGTAATGATACCCATATCTTGAGCTTCCTCCTCAGCTCCTGCATCACAGGATCCAAGTTTAATGTCCAAAAATCTTTAGCATGCCTAGATATTACTATTCCGAGGTATTTAAATTGCCTCACCCATTTCAATGGTATTGTGGGAGCTGCGGTAACCTGTGCTCCCTGATCAATAGGAAATAGCATAGACTTTCCCCAATTCACCTTAAGCCCAGTAATAGACGAAAGAGTATTTAGTAGTTCTAATGCACCCTCCAGAGATGGACCCGCATCTCTCAAAAAAAAAAAAAAGTAGCATGTCGTCTGCGTACAGGGCTACCCTCTCCTCCAGCCCCCCTACTCGAAGTCCCTAGATATTTGGAGAAGTCCTAAGGGCCTCTGCTACTGGTTCTATTGCTATTGCCAAGAGTGTAGGAGAGAGGGGGCAGCCCTGCCTCGTGCCTCTATACAGCCTAAAAAAATGACAGTTTCCCTCCCCATTTCACAGCTGACGTAGGTCTCTCATATATTGTTTGTATCCACTTAATGAACACCAATGAAAAAACCCACCCTCCCAAGTATCTCCCATTAAAAATGGCCATTCAAATTGTATCGAAGGCCTTCTCTATATCTAGAGAGGCCACTGTCCTAGATCCTTCCTGTAGATGATGGGTGTGTATATTAGTATATAGCCTTCGTAAGTTAACATCTGTTCTCTGTGGCATAAATCTTGTCTGATCTGAGTCTATAATGTTTTTGAGCAGGGGTTGTATTCTTAGGGTTAAAATCTTGGTTAATATTTTCAGATTTGTGTTTAAAAGCGCAATTGGCCTATATGAAGAACATAATTTTGGATCTTTCGAAGTGTCCCTGTCCCCGACCCGCCATGACCTCTGGGCAGAAGTTGGGGGGGGGGGGGGGGGGGAGAGGAGGAGTACAACTATAATATTCTCTAAAGACCTCCAATATCTCCTCTGGTTCTTTTACTTTTACTCCCTTTACTTTCTGAATTTCTGGTATGTTCGTGGTTTGATATTCCTGTTGTGCTAACCTCGCCAGAAATCAGCCACTTTTATCTCCTTGCTCAAAGATATTCTGTCTATTTTTGTATTGTTCCAACCTCGTGATTTCCTCCATATGGAGGTGTAGATCCCTTTGTGCGGCCATCATTAGATCAAAATTCCTATTGCTAGAGTCCTGACCATACTCCTGCTTCTGAAATTCTGACTTTGTAACTCCTGTATTTTAGCCTTGTTTTTTTTTAACCGCCGAGATACTTGAAATATACTGTCCCCGCAGATACGCTTTAAACGCATTCCACACAATTTCCACCGAGGTTGATCCTACGTTATTTTCCCAGTATTCCATTATCGCTGTCATTTTTTCTTCTATTTCTGGGCATACAACCCATTGTGGAGTCAATCTCCATATGGATGCATTTCTCGGCGTAGGGGTACGTATTGTCAGACATAGAGGAGAGTGGTCTGAAAGGCCGCTCGGTAGATATATTGCGTCCTCAATGTCTGTCAACATAGTGTCTGCGAATGCTAAGTCAATACTTGAAGCTGTTTTACAAGTAGAGAAACATGAGTACACTCTTTTTCCAGGATTCTTCCATCTCCAAATCTCTGTTACCCCCCATCACCTGAGCCCAGTTATACAAATCCGGCGAATACTGTTTGGGAGGTTTTGGTCTATCCAATTCCTGTGATAGGATTGAGTTGAAATCTCCAATACACAGCAACTTCGCCGGATGGTGTTGAATAATTTTTTCCATTATCTCATTTAAAATTCCTACTGAAAAAGGAGGAGGGATATATACTGCCACTATAATATACCTTTGTTGTCCTATTGTGTATAACAAAATAACATATTTTCAGTTTGTATCTATGTATACCTTTTCTATTACTCCAGGAAAGGATTTATTTACCAAAACTGATACCCCCCTAGAATACGATGAGTATGTTGAGTGATATGTTTCCCGTATCCATGCCTTTAACGTCATCACTTTTTCCCCATTAAATGTGTCTCTTGCAAAATAATCAATTGTGGAGTATAGTTTCTTATATATTGGAACATTAAAGCTCGTTTGAACTTTTGAGTTCAATCCTCGTACATTCCAGGAGAGGACACTACAGCGATTACCATTCTTTTTTCCTGCCATTATGCCTGAAGTACAGGAGGAGTAAGAATAGGCTACTCCATTTTGGAGCCGTCTCCGTAGGGCACAGGGTGTTCAAAATGCACCATTTACAATTGCATACATACTTCCTCCTACTCCCTTCCCACCCTGTCCCCTTCCACTCCCGTCTCTATTGTACTACACCATCCATCCCTGGATGGGAGTGGAGAGGGACTTCTCCTAATCCCTCCCCCCCCCCCCGACTATAGCATCTATCCTCCTAATCCCTCCCCCCCCCCCGACTATAGCATCTATCCTATGCTCAGTACCCTTCATAACCCATTGTGAGATGGACTCTTACCTAAAAAGGATCTCCTTATCTCACCTCTCCCCTATTCCAAAACACACACACACACACACACACACACACACACACACTTTCCTACAGTGCATTAATTTAATAGTCAATATATCTCACACATTGCTCTCTATGAAATCCTTAAGGAGAGGCGGGAGAATATTCTCTTCCTTCTTTTGATTTGTGTATAAACCAGTGTTATAATTTATAAAATTATATAGTAATTCAGTGCTTAGTAGTAGTATTAACCCCTTTATGTAATTCTAACTACATGATAGTAAATAATATTCCTTCCCCTTACTCTTAACATTACCTAACTATATCAAACTCTCTCAGTACTTGCGGTGGCACCAAAAAATATAACCAATGTATATCCATACATTTCCCATCTCATATACAAAAAGAGAACAAGAATACCTTCTATCGTCCTGTGTATATTCTATACCTTATGCACTTGTGAGAAAAAATAAAAATGTGTCCAGTACTTCTTACATTACCCCATTATGGGGTCCCGAAAAAAAAAATGGGGAGAGGGAGGGGCAGAGGGAAAGGAAGGGAGAAAGAAAGGGCAGAGGGAAAGGGAGGGAGAAAGAAAGGGAAAAAAAAAAAAAATAAGTAAGCAAATGGAAGATACACCTCCCTCTCTCCCTCACCCCTACCCCCCCCCCCCCCAAAGTGCATAGACATTGTGCAATAATCTCCATGCTTAAATTTAACATACCCCTTATGCAATCTCCCACCCACCCCGCCCCAAAAAAAGATAAAAAAAAAAAAAAGGGGAGAAGTTTATTCAGGGAACAATACTTTATCTAGTCTCTAACCACTCCGCCGCCGCTGTTGCAGTTTCAAAAAATCTTGTATGTGTCCCAGCTATCACCCGTTGTCTACTAGGGTATAGCAGACTAAACTTGATCCCCTTCTCTCTTAGTCCCTTACGAACGTCCGTATAGGATCTTTGCTGCTGTATCTCTGGGGGGGGTAATCCGGAAAAAATAATAGTCTAGCATTTTCATATTGAATGTCCCCCCTCATCCTAACTTCTGATAAGATACGATCTCTATAATTTAGGATCCGCATCAAAAATGGACGGGGTGGTGCTCCAGGTCTAGGAGAGTGAGGGGAGATTCTATGCGCCCTCTCTACTGCAAATGTTGCTGATGCCTCTATCAGACCCAAGGTTGTTGTTACTAACTTTTCTGCAAACTCCGCTGAATTAGATCCTTCCACCCGCTCAGGTAACCCTGATATTATTCCTTCTTAGCCGGCTCTCCGTATCGATTGCTATGTCCTGTAATATGCGGATTTGTTTTTTTAACATAAGCCGCTCTTTTTTTCCTGCTTTAAACTCCTCTTCTCTACGGGACTCCATCTCTGTAAATTTTTGCTGAATTTTGTCGAATTCATGTTTGATTGCGCCAACATCAATAGCCAAAGCATCAATTTTTTTTGTAAGAGATTCACTGCTTACTTGAATAGCTTCCAGAAGGTCCTTACCAGATGGAATTGCTTCTACCTCCAGTCTCTTTGCCACATTTTGTTTGTCTGTTAAAGTTCCTTTTTGGAGACTTCACTACTTTCCCCGCCATTTTCCCCACCGCTGCTGTAAGAGATGAACAGGGAGTGGCAGGTTGCAATTTAGCACAGGTTTTACTAGGAGCCATCTCTGCCATACAGCCAGCTGAAGAGCCCAGCCTAAGGAGACAATAGGAGTGCTTCAATCAATTGTGCGGCCTTAATCACGGCAGCTAATGGCTAGTAACTTGACCCTGTGCTGAATTGTCCCTTCCTTCCTTTTCAGTAAGGGGGGGAGAAATAGTAAACTTAATCCAGCAGTTCACCCCACCGTCTTATAACTTTGCCTTTTCTCAAGCCACTGAACATAAGTGACCATTAACGTCTGTCTATAACCTGGCATAGACCACAATAGTTTCCGGCAACAGTCAACAGCACTGATCAACGGCAAGTAGATAATAAAGTTAGCAATGATCACAGTAGCACCTGGCAGCAATGGATAGTCACATGGGCCCCGGTGATAAAAAAAAAAAAAAAAAAAAGATGGATGTCACTTTGGCAGCAGTGTTATGCAGTAGCCAAGCCACAATTATAAATGACAATCAATGGAATCAATGGCAATATTGCGACAGTTGTGTACTTATCTCTGCAATCTGCTCAGAAGCGAGAGGAGAGTCCACCAGCTAATGCCTTTGGATCCAAATAGCTTTGGCATCTTGAATATTGATTTCCTTCGTCCCACACACTGTTCCAACTCGCTGTTCAACTTCACTGTTGTCTCCATCAGCCATCTCTCCAGCCATCCAGATGCATCAAAGGCAGCGGCAGATCCAGACTTCCTCCCCCCGCTTACATGAATGAATGATATGTAGCGATAATAACGCTCTGATCCCACAGTGACCACGGGTCAGGAAGAGGGAGCAGCAGACCCGCTGCAGGAACCGGCACACAGCAGCCACAGGCAGCAGCAGGCATGTATCGATAATAGGCAGGTAGCGGTGGCAAGGAGGTGAGCAGCCGCAGATAGATGTCGGCACTAACTGTCCTCGTCAACGGACGTATCTTAGTAGGCGGTATGCAGCGTGCGGCAGCGATAGAAGGGGAGGAGAGAAGGGATCACCCAGCAGCTCTCAGTCTCTTGGTCTCGGTCTCCTACCTCACCCTTGGCCGCCTCGGCATGGAGCACACTACGGAGCCTCTGCAACCCTCCAGGGCATAGAGAGGAAGGATCGCTCAGCGGCTCTCGGTCTCCATTGTCCCGCTGTCTGATCTCCTTGTCGGCAGCACACAGCACGCCGTAAACTCACAGGATCATTTTGAAAAGCCCGCCCATCTCACGGCACGTCCTCTCGCTCACTCTCTCACCCATCACATAACAATCATTTTCGAGCATGTGTCCCTTAATGCTGTGTTCTCCTGCAACCTGGACTCCTAGTGTGCTTACTGCCAAGCCCTGGTCAACCCCTTCTTGGAGGAAATCCAGGACCATGGGGATTATTTGGGGAGAACCTTCTCTAGGCTGAGCCCAGCGAGAGAAGACTTCTCACACTTTAGCGTATATTTTCCTTGTGACTGGCTTCCTACTCTGCAGGAGTGTGGCAATCACTTTTTCGAGCATCCCCTATGCCTGAGAATCCCCCTCTCAAACACCAATGCCGTTATGGAAAGTCCGGAAAGGGATGCAACACTGATCCCTGGGAGATGAGATAGTGGACAGGAGATGCAACGGAGAAGCCATCGACTACCTACTCAGGGTGGGGAACCATGCTCGCTTCGGCCACCAGGGAGCAATCAGAATAAAGCACCTTTTTGATCTGTATAGCTTCTGCAGTACCCAGGGAATGAGTCCCAGGGGAGGGAATGCATACGCTAGGGTGAACTCCCATTTCTGTGCTAGGGCATCTACCCCTTAGGCATCCTGCTCTTTGGTGAGAGAGAGAGAAATACTTGCAGACTTTCCTGTTCTTCTTGCAGGCAAATAAGTCTATTTCTGGTTTGCCAAAGCGTTGGCTTACCAGAGAGAAAACCTTGTTGTTCAGCTCCCACTCTCCCTGATGAATGGGCTGTCTGCTGAGGAAGTCTGCATGAATGTTGAGGGACCCTCTTAAATGTACTGCCGAAACTGGCAATGTTTTTCTCCACGTCCTCCAGGATCTCCTGGGTCAGTTTCATCAGCCTGCTGGACCTTGTTCCCCCCTGATTTAGATAGGACACAGCTTCTGCTTTGTCCGAGAAGAAGAAGACCTGTACTTCCCTTCCTTGGACCTGGTCTTTGAAAAAGTTTAGAGCTTCTCCAACCGCTAACAGTTCCCTGAAATTGGAGGAAGCTTTGCTCTGCTCCCGGTCCAAAGGGCCCTGGGCAAAGAGATCTCCTATATGAGCTCCCCAGCCCCATACGCTTTCATCTGTAGTCAGAATCAATGGATTCTGTTGGGTCCAGGACCGACCAGACAGGTTGTCTGCATTGAGCCACCAGTCTAGGGAGTTCCTTGCCTCTTCTGAAAGGAACACTTATGTCCAGGGATTCTCTTCTCCCGTCCCAGGAGGAGAGAAGGAATCCCTGGAGTCTCCGGGAATAGAACTGGGGATGCAGGATGCCATGAGCCCCAGCACTCTCATCATGGTCCTTAGAGAGACCTCTCTGGTACCAAGGAGAGCGAAAACTGCCCTTTGGTGATCTTTTCTTGGGGTAGAAAGATCCTTTGGTTCACTGGAGTCCACCCGGTACCCTAGAAACACTTTGGACTGAGCGCGATCTAGGGAGGGAGGATTTCTCTTTGCCGACCAGCCACCCTAGATATTCTAGCGTGGACACCACCTTGTCTCGGTCTGTCTGGAGCTGTTCCAAGACCGGACTGAAAATCAGCATGTCGTATGGAATCAAGGCCATGCCCTGGAGGTACAGGAATGACAGCACCTCGGCTAGAACTTTCGTAAAAATTCTTGGACTGGCCGCTAGGCCGAAAGGGAGAGCCTTCAACTGCCAGTGTCGGACACCCTGCCTTGTCTACACTGCAAACCTCACGAACTTCTGAGGTTTCTGGGAAATGGGAACATGCAGGTAAGCATCCTTTATATCCAAAGTAATCATAAAGCCCCCCTCTTGGAGGTGTCTAACTGTGTAGATGCTCTCCATCCTGAACTTTTTGTAAACCGATATTGGTTTAGTTTCCATAGATTTATAATCAGCCGGAATTTTCCGGATGGTTTTGGTACCACAAAATATGTGGGAATAAAACCCATGGCGATTTGATCTACTGGGAAAGGAATGATGACCTGCTGTTCCGCTAGTTGCTGGACACTCCAAAAGGCCCCCTGCTTTTGATCGATCTTTGAGGAGATGAGTCAGGATAAAGTTTGGAGGCAGGAATTCCAACTTGTATCCCTCCCTTATTAAACTTAGAATGTAGGGGATCCGAGTGATATTTTCCCCACTGTGGGAGGAAACATGAGAGCCTTCCGCCAACCTTTATGCTTGCCTCATTTGAATTCTTTGTTGGAAGTAGCGGGTCCGGAAAAAAGGATCCCCCCCCTTTTTCCTTTCCTCTACCAAATACCACTTTTTCTTAGGCTCCTCCTTTCCTTTGAAACATTTTTTTTTTTTTTAATTGTCTCCCCCCTCGAAAAAATGTCTTGCCTTTATCTTTTTTGGATTTAGCAGGGAACTTTTTGTCTGTCTTTCTGTGGAACAAGCTAGAACTTGCTCTAAATTAGAACCAAAGAGCAGGGATTGCTCAAAGGGAATCCCGCAAAGATGAGACTTGGATGTGAAATCCCCATCCTACGTCTTTACCCAAATGGCTCTTCTAACCGAATTTAGAAGGGCTCCACTGCAGCATCTGCCAAAAAAGCCACTGCCTTATCGACCAGTTCCAGAGAAGCGAACACCTCCTTAGATTTACTCTTTTGTGCCATATGGTCTATCAATCTACGGACCCATGAGTCCGCATTTCTGGCGACACAGGCAGAGGCCAAAGCTGGGCTCATAGCAGCAGCATTGACGTCCCAAGCCCTACAAAGTAAGGTTTCGGATTTTTTTTCATCCATCGGATCCTGGAATCTAAGGACAGATCCGAATGTTTGGATACCTGGGCTAACGAAGCATCCAGACGCGGAACTTAAAAAAATAAAATAAATTTGTCTGCCGCCGTTTTAAAAAGGGACACCTACGCTTCCAGGTTTAACGTTTTAGAACCTTGCACTCAGGAATATAATAAGAGAATGGTAGGAACCTAAGAGTTTGGTGTACTGGAAAGGACTTGGCCTGCGCCTTTCCCAGTCCCCTGTATAGTCTGTCCTGCGCCGAGACCCAAGTAGGTGGTGGCTGAATATCCTCAGAGAAATAAAATAGCCCAGAGGAGATCCTCCATGTCCTCTGCTGCAAAGAGGTGTCCCCCAGGTCTGGCCTCAGACTATTCTGGTCTGACTCACTCCTTCCTCTGGAGAACTTTGGTCCGAAGCTTCTGGCTCTTCATCAGAATCGTCCAGAGTCGGCTGAGAATCCGCAACATTTGCCGGGGTACCTGTCAGAGAGGGGGAACTTTCCCTACCTACTGGGGCTTCCTCCCTCTTCCCTACTGTGGCTTTAAATGACTGAGTGGCGGCGAGCAGTTCAGACTAATGCCCAACACTCGTTCATAGTCTATGCCGTTTCCTTGCCTGCTAACTTGTATAAACATTTAAAGCAGAAGGGCTTTGTATGTGCCTGTGGGAGTTTGTCACCACAATTGCCACAGCACTTGGATTAACTGGTGGCTTTGCCCTGGGACCTACTGGTTGTCTCCTGGGCAGGGCATTCAGACTCTAAAATATAAAACATAAAGCCCTTAACGCCACTACCCATGCTGAACCCTCAGGGCATCTTGTGGGGGGGGGAGGGAATAGGGCCACCCCAAAAGCTCTCCCCCCCACCTGAGTCACTCATCCCCTGTGGAGACTTCTGGTGCTGCCTGGGTTGAGCTATCCTCCATCCCCTTGCAGTTGCTTCACCACCGGAGGCATAGTTTGGGTAGGTAGAGGACACTGGATCGTGGACCCCCGCTCCGACACAGCTCCCGGTTTGAATATGCCGCGTAACCAGCGTAATTTTGCCATGGTCCGGCGCGCAAGAAGTGACCTCACACGCCGTCCAGCCGGCGGACTTGCGCACTTGCCTCCAAGGGGCGCCGTCAGTCACGCAGCAAATACAAGGGATTCCGCGACATCTGCTGCCAGCCATCCAAGGATGCATCCCACGCGGGGGGGGGGGGGGGGGTATACGAGCAGTCTCTCCATACCATCAGCCACCGTCAGGTATGTAAGACGGAGTGGGATAACAGGTCCCTGGAGGAAAGGACAGCCTCACCACGTCCTATACCCGCTCAGGACTCAGGAGGGAACTCCATTACTAACCCTCCTCCTGAGTCCTAACTAAAAGCCACCCCCCTCCGGTCAAGACTCGAGTCCTGCATCCACCACTGACTGCTTGAGAACTAGGCACTTTGGGGGGGGCCCAAGTTCATCTAAAAAAAACTAAAAAAAATAAATAAAAAAAACTAAGTGAAGTGCCATCCTGTGGGAAACCCAATCAATAACTGAGGGACAGAGGGAAGGGTGGGGCCTTTAAAACTCTGTTGATTGGGTTTCCTATCAGGTGGGATCGTCATCTCAGGTGTGCCATCCTGGAAGATGACTGGAGAAATAAGGGTTTTCATATTCTTATTTGCTTCATACACGCATGTTCTTAGGCATCTATATTTCATATATGGATTTACAGAGATAGTAACCATTAGCACAACACTAGAGAGAAAATATACATATAGAGCAAGCATGAATCGGGGTAAATAAGTAGCCAACAGCATTACCGTCCCTGTGGATAATAAATGTATATTCCCATTTACGGGTGGGACTGTGCAAATGCAAGTTGGGTATGTCGTGTTGTAAAGATGAATGAAAAGTAATAATATTGATTCTGGAACCGCAGGGACCATTCAATACAGACAAAGCTAATATAATTTTAATAAATTACTACATTAAATACAAATACAGTAAAAAGTGTCATGAGAGATTGTATTTCACCATGTTGGTGTATGTACAAGGGCCGACATGTTTCGCCTGTTCAGGCTTCCTCAGGGACAAATATATAAATATACAATAATCTACAAAAAATGAGAAAATTGTGTAAATATCATAGGATACATAGTAAAGCACAACCATCTGTATTGGAGACAGTATTAACATCACCTTAAGGAACTTGGCATGTCTATATAGATATCACAAGTGTTGTACAATAGTATAACGAAAAAAGATAATAAGATATGTATACATTTACAGGAGAAAATGAAAATTTAAATGAATTATGTTAACATAGGTGCACAACTAGATCTGTCCAAATATGTTGCCATTCCCCACATGAACAAAACAGAGCAAAACGGCGTACCTCCGCAATGAACACAGACAGGGACCACAGAAGAACACCGTCACAGATCAGCCAAGATGTATGGCTAGGTGTAGCTAAGTCAGGGAAAAAGGTTAGGTGCGAGAATCCTGCAAAAACCGGATGTCCTGTTATGGAGCATAGAGGAGCAAGTATGATTGTAATGCAGTAATTGCAGGTAAATAGTATACCACTAAATCATAAGAGCAGCAGCAACAAATAAATAAGATATTGCATAAAAAATATGTACGGGGCAGGTTCAAGAGTCCTGACCTAACCAAGATTGTAACTAGTAATGCAAATGGAAATATTGATAGACCATATTATTATGAATAATGTGGGATATGTGTGCATCTGGAATAGCCTACGCGTTTGCTAGTGTCCAAGTTACTTGCAAGAGAACCAATAGTGGCAGGGATCGAGACTGGTTGAGATGTAATAAAACAATGGAAGTTAAAAACAACAGGCAAAGCATCTCAAATACTGGTCATGCTAAAGAGAGTAACGCATGTAGATACTTACAAATAGTAGTTTGTGTTACAAAAATATAACTAGCAGGGGCTTCAATAGGATAAAGATGCACTACAGTATAAATGCTGGACAGTGGCAAATTTTCCCCAGATCACGATCTAAAAAAAAAAAAAACGGAGTTAGGCTTACCGGTAACTTTTTCCAGCAGTCTTCCAGGACAGCCCTGAGATATAGCTCATCCCTCCGGGACAGGAAACACATCCAATGTAAATAAAAAGGAAGTCCTTTAGGCCTTTTCTTAGTTCATCCAAGAAATCCTGAAGGCTCTGAAAAACAATAACATAAGACACCGTTAGTATATTCATCCAACTCCAGTTACTTAGAAAAACACCGGGTGGGAAACCAGGCTGTCCTGGAAGACTCCTGGAAAAAGAGTTACCAGTAAGCCCAACTCCGGTTTTCCCCTTTCGTCTTCCAGGACTGCCCTGAGATGATAAAGAAACTTACTTGTTAGGGTGGGGTTACTGCCTGGAGGACTCTTCGGCCAAATGCCTGATCCTTCTCAGACATCAAATCCAGGCGATAGTGCTTAGCGAACGTCGTATAACTGGACCAAGTCGCCGCTCTACAAATCTCTTCTGGTGAGGCACCGGCCCTCTCTGCCCACGAACTTGAGATTGCCCTAGTAGAGTGCTTTCACAAACCGGACCTGCAAACCCTCCAACTCGTATGCCTTCTGAATAGCCATCCTGATCCATCTGGTTATGGAAGCTTTACGCCCCTTTCTAACCCCTGAAAAATTTACGAAAAGAGAATCCGACTTTGAGTTCTCTGGTTGCATCCAAATAAAACAAAATACACCTCCTGACATCTAATAAATTGAGAGATGACGACTCAGGGCCCGAAGGAGAACAAAAAGAAGGCAGGACAATATCTTGTGTCCTGTGGAACTTTGACGCCACCTTGGGGAGAAAACTGGGGTCCGTTTTTAACACAACTCTATCCTCAAAAACTAACAAAAACAGCTCTCTAATAGAAAGAGATCACTCGCTCACCCGCCTAGCTGAGGTTACTGCCACTAAGAGTACTGTCTTAAGGGTAACCCATTTCAGACTGGATTCCTCCAGAGGTTCAAATGGACCTCCTGATAACATTTTAAGTACTACAGAAAGATCCCAGGAAGGACAGGATGACACTCTCACTGGTCTGGACCTTGACAGGGCTGTGAAAAAATTCTTGATAAACCGATTTTGCTGAAGGGAGCATTGGAGAAACACACTAAGAGCGGCCATCTGTACCTTTAGGGTGCTTGGTTAAAGACCCAGGTCTACGCCCGCCTGCAAGAATTTTAAGAATTGCTGGTATCCCTGGGTAAGAGAGCTTTCTCTCTTACCCAAGAACAAAACCTCTTCCAAACGTTATTATAGATAGCCCTAGTTACTGGCTTCCTACATTGCAACAGGGTTTCAGCTACTTTTGCTGAGAAACCTTGAGATTTTAAATAACTGTTCCTCAGATACCATGTCGTTAAGTTCAATCTGTCCACCTGCGGGTGAAGGATGGGCCCCTGAGATATCAGGTCCTCCCTGGTGGGCAGCCAAAATGGTGGGAGAATGGTCAGTTCCTTCAAGGTGGAGAACCATGGTCTTTTCGGCCAAAAGGGTGCTATTAAAATTAAATCCGTCTCTTCTAACGGAAATTTCTGAAGAACTGCGGCAATCATCCTCACTGGAGGAAATGCGTAGCCGATGTTGAACCTCCAAGGGCTGGAGAACGCATCTATCCTCCTGGTCTGGTCTCCGGGATGGATTGAAAAGAACTGCGTTACTTTCCTGTTTTCTGTTGCAAAAAGATCTACTTCTGGAAGACCCCATTTTTGCACGATTAGCCCAAAGACCTCCTCATTGAGAGCCCATTCGTCCCGTCTCACGGGCTGGTTGCTCAGGTAGTCTGCCAGAGTGTTCTGTACCCCTTTTAAATGGAGCGCTGTTAGTGAGGCCAAGTTCGTCTCCGCCCAGGAAAGGATCTTGTTGGATATGCCCTGAAGGGCAGGTCTCCTTGTCCCCCCCTGCTTGTTCAGGTACGCCACTGCAGACGCGTTGTCTGTGCGTACTTGCAGGTGTCGACCCATTATCCTTTCTCGGAACACCTCGATCGTTTTGAGGACTGCTAGAAGTTCCCTTTGGTTTGAGGAGCGGCTTGCTTCTTCTGGGGACCATGGCCCCTGGGCCACTGCTTCCCCCAAGTGAGCTCCCCACCCCCAGGCACTGGCGTCTGTGGTGACTACTATCTCCACCGGTATGACCCAATCTAGTCCCCTGTTTAGGTTTTGGTGAGCTCGCCACCACAAGGTCCTCTTGACCCTTGAAGAGATAGGAATCTGTTCCTCTAAGCCTCGACTTAGGCTGTTCCAAAAGCAAAGCATGAGCTCCTGCAAGGGACGTTGACGGAACCTCGCCCAGGGCACAGCTGGAAAACATGCCGTCATAATTCCCAGAACCCTCATTACTTCCCTGACCGAAGCTCTTTGGGTAGATTGTAACTGGGCAACTGCCTGGCTTAGCCTTTCTATTTTTTCTTCGGGGAGATAGATCTTTCTTTCCACTGAGGAAACCTTGTACCCCAGGTATAGGACCTCCTGGGATGGGATCAACTGACTTTTCTCGGTTGACTATCCACCCGAGTGAGGATAGAAAATTCTGGGCTTCCCGTAAGTCTCTTTCCAACTGCTGGGCTGACCCTGCCACAAACAGGAGGTCATCCAGATACGGGATTAACGTAATCGCCCCTGTCTCTTAATGGGGCCAAGGCCTCTGCTAGTACCTTTGTAAAGATTCTCGGTGATGACGACAGCCCGAAGGGAAGGGCTCGGAACTGGAAGTGTTGAATATCCGAGTTCCCCCTCACTGCAACTCTGAGGAAGTTTTGAAAATCTGGATGGATTGGGATGTGTAGGTATGCATCCCTGAGATCCAGGGTTGCCATGTAACACTTGGGGAAAAGGAGTCTTGCTACTGTGAAGATGGACTCCATCCTGAATCGTTTGTACTTGAGGAGTTTGTTTAGGGGTCGGAGGTTCAGGATCATCCTGAACTTGCCTGATGGTTTTCGGACCACGAAAACATGAGAGTATACTGCCTGCCCTTGCTCCCTCTGGGGCACCTGAATCAGTACCTTTTGGTCTACCAACTCCCCCAAAAACAAGCCTAGCGCCTCTGCCTTCACTCTGTCTCTGGGAAGCTGTGTGATCATGAATTTGGAGGGGGCATTGATGCAAACTCCAACTTGTATCCGTTCTCTATTAGATCTAAAATGAACGGACTTGAAGTCGCCTTGGTCCATTGTGGGAGGAACTGCCCTAATCTTCCTCCCACTGGGACACAAAAGTCATTGAGTTTTTGGGGTGGGTTGAGGAGGATTGAACAGGATTCCTCCTCTCCCCCGCCCCTTATGCCCGGCCCAATGCTTCTTAGGCTGGCTTTCTTTTTGTTGGTTCTTGCTGTTTGAACCCACGAAAAAAAAGTCTTCCCTCTGACCTCTTTTTCTCCGGAAAAGCCTTTTTTCTATCCTGTGTTCGTTCTAGCGCCTCCTGGAGGCCCGAGCCGAACAAATGGTCTCCTGAAAAAGGCAAACCACACAATTTTAGTTTGGAAGCAGCATCACCTGCCCACGTCTTCAACCAAACTGACCTAGCTGCATTTACCAAAGCTGCCGTTCTGGCCGCCAGCTTCACAGATTTCTCTGAAGCATCCGCCAAGAACCCTACTGCTTTAAATAAAAGCGGAAAAGATTTTACCAGCTCCTGTCTATAAGTACCAGCAACAATATGGGCCTGTAACTGTCTGAGCCAACACTCAAGATTTCTGGCCACACAAGACGCTGCCAGCGCAGGCTTTAGACCAATGGAAGAGGCACCCCATGCTCTTTTTAACAGTAGATCACCTCTTTTATCCATTGTGTCCCTTAGGGACCCTAAATCTTTGAGACCCTGGCTAATGGAGCATCCAGCTTGGGGATTTTATTCCAGGGCCGAGATGCATCCGTCTCGAATGGGAACCTACGTTTAAGGTTGCCTGAAAAGAAAGGACGTTTCTCCGGCTGCTATCACTCCCGCAAAATCACGTCAACCAAGGACTTGTGAACCGGGAAGGCTCTGGGATTACCTGCACAAGACCCCGGTACATAAGGTCGTGCTTGGAGAGCTGAACCTGTTCCTTCCGAATATCTAGTGTATCGTAGATTGCTTTTAGTAGGTCCCCTACATCCTCTAAGGATAGTTTGTACCTAGCCCCCCTGGAGGAATCCTCTTCTCCCTCTGACTCTGTAGCTGAACCTGCCTGTGAGGAAGCAACAGACCTGGGAGTCCTTTCCCTTTCCTCCTCGGTTTGAGTTAAGGAGGGCATGCTGGAAGCCCTGGGTAAGGGAGGGGCTGGACTTGCATTCTATCCATCAGTCCTTTGAAAGACTGAAACGTAGATGCAAGTTCATCCTCTACAGATGACAACATTTTATGGCAAGTAGCTACAGAGTCCTCCTTCACCAAGCTACTAACGCACTCTGGACACAAAGGTTTATCTTAACTGGGGCCTAACTTTGTTCCACACACGGCACACTTTTTTCTAGGGATCTGGTGGGTTTTGACCTGTTAAGAAAAAAAGAGAAAAATAAACCCAATTACAACCAGCTTAAGCCTTTTAACCACTGTGCATGGCTCCTAGAAAGTGCCCAACCCACCACCAACAAGGTTCACCACCCAGGGGGGGTACTGAGCCTAACGGCTCTCTGCTCCCCAGAGTAAGCCATGTGCTCTCACCAAGCTTACCTGAGAGGCACCGGAGCCTGTTAAACCAGCATCGAGATGTGCCACTGCAGCCTCCATAGCTAGTGGTGTCTTGTTCAGCGCTCTGAACCTCTGTGCTGCGGCTTCCTGAACGCCACACCTTTTGAAACCGGGACGTTTCCGGGCACCCCCGGATGACGCACTTCCGCCGGGAAATTCGTCACTTCCCTTTGCTGGAACGCAGAAGCTCCGCCCCCCCGCGCCATTCCCGAAAGTCCACAGACACATGCGGCTTGCCTGGCGTCTCTAGCCTTCACCGCTGTCAGGGATGCATCGATCTGGGGACAGAAGCTCTCTGCTGTCACCAGGGGGCCGACTCCCGCTGAGCCACAGCAGCGGTGGTCCCAGCTACGCTCTCTACCCCTAGGGCCAGAGGAGTGCTGCAGGAAAGGTAAGGCAAAACAACCAACATCTATGTCAGGAGAGTCCTGAGATGTCTCCTACCACGGCCCTGAAGCCTAAGGTAAAACACCTCCAAAGAGGCACGTTCCTAAATGTGCTCCTTCCCGTCCGGCAGGAAACACAAAAACTGAGAAGGCCTGGAGGACTTCCTTTTATAATTTACATTGGATGCGTTTCCTGTCCCGGAGGGAGGAGCTATATCTCAGGGCTGTCCTGGAAGACGAAAGGTGAATATATATATATATATATATATATATATATATATATATATATATATATATATATATATATATATATATATACACACACACACACACACACACACACACTTTATAGTGGGATCCGTGCAGATATGCTTAGTGCATTATGCACTATGGATGGGAAAGGGTATAAAAAGGTGCATATATGGATGAAAAAGTACCTCTGATCAAATCACCTGAATGGGGAGGTCATAGAAGGCTTGCTAAACCTGGGTAGAATGCAGGGAGAGAGCTGTACTACAGCGGAGCATCTGCTACAAAAGGCGTATGGGAAGAAAAAAATGGATACAATAAAACCACAGTGTATAGTGACACTTACAGCAAAGTACATGTGTCGAACGCTGAGTGTACAGAAATACTGACAACCAGCTGTCTAACAAAAAGATTACCTTGGATTGGCAATGCGTGTGATCCCAGTCTCTGTAATGGCCCGAGCAGCTAGTGTGTGCGAGATGCACTCCTAAAGTACTCCCAACGCTCTGACGTCACGTCTGTCAGAGCGTGGGTATGGGCGGGTCCCATGCAGCAAGGGAGATGCGAGAGAGGCGTCTCCCATGCAAATCACATCACGCTGACGTCGCACTGCTGGGAAAGACTGAGCCAACATGCCCCAAGGGGCGGGGTAAAGCAACGCTGGAACGTCCCAGCAAACAGACGTGGAAACAGCATGGTGTTGATAGCACTATGAAGGGATGAGCACAACACCATAGCCTCCGCTATGGTTCAGAGCTGGAACAGCATCTGTTGATCACCCCTGGGCGCCCATAGGCAGAACAAGTGGGCAAAGCTAGAACTTGCACCGTATTTACCCTGTATGTACACTGCTGTGGAAAGGTGGCTGGATGGTAGCTGACAGAGAGAGAGAGAGATATAGAGAGAGATCTAGAGAATGAATATATATATATTCCTGAATATGAACATCGCGGGGGCACGCAGGTAAACCCCGTACATGCGGGGATGGCAACAAATGGACATAAACAATGCACTCATGTCAAAAAATACAGCAAAAAATTAATTAACAGCATCCATGAATTAAAGATACATAGAGAGATTTTGTTTAATTACATAAAAAGTAAAAGGGAAATTTAGACTGCAGCGTTCCCAAGTGTGATGTCATCAAAGATGCAGTTTGTTATGCACTCTATGATGTTGACATCACTACCATGGGAGGACATTTAGTCCCCATCATTACAATTTAATTATTTAACCATTTAAACATTGCTACAAAAAATATGGGGATAACCCATATTTGTTGAAAAGAGTCCTATATAGAGACTGATGCTAGGCAATATATATTAGGGTTGTCCCGATGCCACTTTTTTAGGACCGAGTACAAGTACCGATACTTTTTTTAAATGTGTCCCCAAATGCAGCCATGTCTGCCCCCACATTGCAGCAGCCATGTCTGCCCCCCCCCCACATTGCAGCAGCCTCGTATGCCCCCCCACATTGCAGCAGCCTCGTATGCCCCCCCACATTGCAGCAGCCTCGTATGCCCCCCCACATTGCAGCAGCCTCGTATGCCCCCCCACATTGCAGCAGCCTCGTATGCCCCCCCACATTGCAGCAGCCTCGTATGCCCCCTCACATTGCAGCAGCCTCGTATGCCCCCTCACATTGCAGCAGCCTCGTATGCCCCCTCACATTGCAGCAGCCTCGTATGCCCCCTCACATTGCAGCAGCCTCGTATGCCCCCCCACATTGCAGCAGCCTCGTATGCCCCCCCACATTGCAGCAGCCTCGTATGCCCCCCCACATTGCAGCAGCCTCGTATGTCCCCCCACATTGCAGCAGCCTCGTATGTCCCCCCACATTGCAGCAGCCTCGTATGTCCCCCCACATTGCAGCAGCCTCGTATGTCCCCCCACATTGCAGCAGCCTCGTATGTCCCCCCACATTGCAGCGATGCCCGGTCCCTCATACCTTATAGATATGATAATGCCGCCGCTGCCGCATACCGCCGTTAATCCCCTGCAATATCGCGTAGCGCACAGTACAAGCTTTCATTCTGAATACTTGTAAATGCCCGCGCTTCCATGTGTAGACACTCCCCTTCTCCGGATTGGAGGGATCCCTCCAATCCTGAGCAAGGGTGAGTGTCTATGCACGAATCCGCGTATAGACACTCCCCCTTGCTTGGGATTGAAGGGATCCCACCAATCCGGAGAAGGGGAGTGTCTGTACATGGAGGCGCGGGCATTTACAAGTATTCAGAATGAAAGCTTGTAATGTGCGCTACGCGATATTGCAGGGGATTAATGGCGGTATGCGGCAGCATCATCATATCTAAAGGTATGAGGGACCGGCCATCGCTGCAATATGAGGGGGGGGTATTCTATTTTGGTATCGGGGGTATTTGCAGGAGTACAAGTACTCCCGCAAATACTCGGAATCGGTCCCAATACCAGTATCGGTATCGGGACAACCCTATATATTATACATACACTATTGATGCCAAGCCCCTGCTGCTGACAAGGTGCAGGGGGCTTAAAGATGAAAAAACATCTTTGGATCTATTGGATCCGCTGAAGGCTGGGAGGATGGAACAGTGCCCAAAAAAATGGAAAAGTGGAATCGCATAATGGCAAATAGCAGAATAGCCTTTGTAAAAGGAAAAACAAAAAAGGCTTGTAGGTTCATGGGGTGATGATGAGAAGATTGGCAACTAGTATAGTACACAAATGGGTCAACAGAATATAAAGTAATGCAGCCTCCCCTAATGAAGGTCTATATTTGTTAGAAACATATCATATAAAGTCATCAAGAAAATCACAGAAAGGGTTTATAGCTCATCATAGGTGTGCGCAGCCTACTGCATTAGGGTGTGCACCCTAAAGCTCAAACACATACTACCAATCATTTACGATGAAAGGGAAGGGGCCAGTAAGTTACATATTTCCCCCACTCATCCTAAAACATCCCTGAAGCAACGGCCAGAGGGAGAGGAGAGTAGGGAAGCCAGCAGTGCTGCAAGGAAAACGAGGGGGGATCCAGAGCAGTAGGGGGAATCTGTGCTGCACAGGGTGATTAGGGTGTGCCTGGGCACATCTGGCACACCCTGTGTGCACACCTATGTAGCTCATGCTATCATTCAAGCCTGGGTATATGGTAGCCCTAAGGGTGTAAATCCACCGGGCCTCCAATTGTAGGAGACGTTTGTCAATCTCGCCTCATCTTTCATTGGGTGCAATATGACCGAGAGCGAAAAAGCCCATCATGCTCGTGTCATGTCCATGAAAGAGCCCCATATGTCTACTGATCGGGGTTTTCTAAGAGTTTTTTATTCACCGCAGAAACATGGTCGCGTATATGACAGAAAAAGTTGCGCTTAGTTTTACCTATATAATAATAATAATAATAATAATAATAATAATAATAATAGGCACCACATTTACATTTCATCATGTAAAAGATGCCTATTGTTTAGCACAACACTAATTAGCTACCTTGCTGAAAGATCACCAAGGAGGAAAGAGTTAAAGTCCCACTGTTAAATAAAAAAAAAAAAAAAAAAAAAAAAAAAAAAAGCCATCAGGCTGTCTTTTATTGAAGAGGCATGCACTGTCATTCTGCAATAAAAATGCCCCTACCTGCTTGCTCGCCATCTCCCACTGCACTGCAAAATGAGCTGTTCAGCTTATAGCGGCAGGTCAGTCTCCAAGTACCAGGAAAACATCACTTCTGCGCATGTGCAGGAGGCTGTTATCTACCACCAGCCAATGAAGTGATCTGAAGGCTAGCACTCAGAAGATGATGCGGGCACCGATGCAGGACCGTTAGACAAGTATGGAGACTTGCTTTAACACCATCCTGCCCAGCCTATAGTGAAATAATGGCCGGCCAGGAGAACGGTTGTTCTGAGAGGATGTCATGATGAAAGTCTCTCGTACACAGCTGACCAATCACAGCAGTTCACACTACAAACTGTGAACAATGGATGGCTTCCATTTATGCCATACATTGTATACAAATTGTGTTGCTAGCTGTGATTGGTCACAGTGAACACATGGTACAGACAGGTCAACCACAGCCCATCTGTAACAGGTGATTAGCTTTGACCAATCAAAAAATAAAATGACTTACCTAGAGTACAGTGTTACTATGGTACCACTGTACTGATCTGGTCATAGTGAGTTTGTAAAAAAAATAAAAAAAAATCTTAGACTTACCGGCAACAGTATTTCCAAGAGCCTTTAAAGGACAACCTTGGAGAGAGCGCAGCTCCGCCCATTCTCCAGGAAACACATGCAGTCATTAAATTACTCCACTTCCAACTCACATCGAGCTTTTCCTGTCAGGAAAACTGATCGTGTGTACGAGGCATAAGACTGACAAAAAACTTTTGACGGAGGCCCTTAAAGTGCACCAGAAATTGATTTTTTTCCAAACTTTCAGGTATATGGCACGAGTTACCTCCTTTTTACTGGAAAGTAGGGTCTTCACTAAGCAGACAGTCCCTTGGCTTTTTAGAAACCAAGCTGTAGTCATCTGCTACCGGATGGTTCACCGACCTCATTAGCAGGTCCTTTCTGGCTGGCAGCCTCCATGGAGATTCTGCGGCCAGGTTTAGTAGTGTTGCAAACCAGGGTCTTTTTGGCCAGAAGGCAGTCATCAGGACCAGATTGGTATTTTCCCCCCTGAATATCCCTGAACTAGTAGTATCAAGAAAAAAAAGGGGTGGGCGGGGGGAGGCATAGCACTGCTGGTAATACCACGAATGGGCGAGAGGATCTATGCCTATCTGATCTTCTCGGTGGAGAAAAAAAAAAAAAAAAACAGTACTTTTGAGTTCTGTTGGCTGGCAAACAGATCTATTCGAGGTTGCCCCCAAGCTTCGGAAATCATCAAGAAAACTTCTTGTTTTAGACTCCACTCCTCTTCTTCCACCACTCTCCTTCTGCTTAGTAGGTCTGCTAGTAGATTCTGAGATCCCTTTAGATGGACTGCTGGAAAGAGGCCACATTCTGTTCTGCCCAGGTAAGTAGCTGACTGACTGGCAAAAGGCGAGAATCCTACATATGTCATATCTGAGGATGCCATTTCTTGGTTTCACACCAGGAAACATATGCCTTCCAGACTTTATAGTCGATAAGCCTGGAGGCTTGGCTTTCTAGCATTAAGGAGTGTAGAAATAACTGGACCCGAGATCCCTCCTCTCTTCAAAATGTGGGTCTCTGCAGCCAGACCGGCAAATTAAGCTTCCTTACAGAAGCATAAAACACTGGACCTTGCGACAGCAGGTCGTGACAAAGTGGAAGCTTCCAAGGTCTTCCTACCGCCATCTTTACGATTTCGGCATACCAGGGCCTTCTGGGCCTATTTGGGGCCACTAGGATTACTGGAATTCCTTCCTTCTTGATCCAGCAAAGTGGCCTTTGTAAGGGAGCGATCAGCGGAAACGCATAGATCTGTGAAAAAAAAACGGAGTTAGGCTTACCGGTAACTGTTTCTAGGAGTCTTCCAGGACAGCCTCTTGAGACCTTGGGCTCCTCCCTCTGGGTCAGGAAACATGCACACAAATTTCTTTAAATGTGGTCCTCCGGGTGTCCCCCCTCAGTTTACCCGAGAACTACCAGAAGGACCTAAAAGACATAACACACTAACAAACCCAGCTGTCCTGGAAGACTCCTAGAAACAGTTACCGGTAAGCCTAACTCCGGTTTTTCTCAAGTTGTCTTCCAGGACAGCCTCTTGAGAGGATAAGCAAGAACTTATTTAGGGTGGGACTACTGTCTGGAGGACATTCCGACCAAATGCTTGTTCCTTGTCCGACAGTAGGTCTAGACGGTAGTGTCTCGCAAATGTCGAATAAGACGACCATGCTGCTGCTTCACCCCGACTGATAAGCCTCAACTATCGCCATCTTAAGCCACCTAGCGATGGATGACTTGGACGCTCCGTAACCCTTACGGGCACCCGAAAAATTAACAAAAAGAGAGTCTGAACGTCTAAACTCTTTAGTGGTTTCTGGATTTATTTTAACATCCAAACTAAACATTTCCCCTTCATCTCCTTCTGAAGAGGAACAAAAAGTTGGCAGGACAATGTCCTGGGTCCTGTGAAACACAGAGGCCACCTTGGGCAAAAAACTAGGGTCCGTTTTAAGGATGATTCTGTCGTCCAAAATCATCATAAAAGGCTCTCGAACCGACAGTGCCTGTAGATCGCTGACCCTTTTAGCTGTTGTGATTGCTACTAAAAATACAGTCTTAAGGACGATGTGCCTTAGTGAAGATTTCTCCAGGGGCTTGAAAGGCTTCTTGGTAAGGGCTCTCAGCACCAAAGATAAATCCCAGGTGGGGCAGGTTCTATCCCTCACAGGTTTGGACCTAGCCAGTGCTTTGAAAAAAAAAAAAAAATTACGAATTGATTTTGCTGGAGAGAAGTCTCAAGAAAGATACTCAGGGCCGCTGTCTGCACTTTAAGGGTACTGATGGATAACCCCATCTCCACCCCCATCTGTAGGAAATCCAGCACTGCTGGAATGCCTGGACAAACCAAACCCTGCATCGCTAGCCAGGAACTGAATTTCTTCCAGACCTTGGCATATATCGCTCTCGTTACCGGTTTACGGCACTCCAAAAGAGTTCCAACCACTTAATCCGAGAAACCATGGGCCTTCAACAATTGTTCCTCAGAAACCATGCCGTCAACCTCAGATTTTTTACCTAAGGGTGAAAGATCAGGCCTATGGATATTATGTCTTCTCTGATCGGAAGGGTCCATTGTGGCAGGCGCAGCACTATGAAGTGCCTCATGCGCTGTGGCATTAGAAGAATTGTGATATCTCTGACTTTCAGTCCAACAAAACTGTCTATTACTCTGAAATTCCTCTAGCGCCGTTCTATGGAAGCAGTAGGTTTACAATACTGCTGCTTTGCAGCAGACAGTCCATGTACAAAAACACGTGATGAATAAAGTATAACAGAAAGTGGTGGTTCAAATATTCAATCTTGTCATTTAACATAAGATGGTGGATATATTTCTTTCAGTATTTACTCTCTCTCTCCAAGTTATCAAAGCATTCTCTGAAAGGTATAACTGGTTTGCGGGATTGCTTTTGCAGGGTTAGCTTACTTGGGTTTGGTTTGAAGGTATGGTATGGTTCGGTTAGGATGTATGGTGGAACTACAAGTGAAAACACAACTAGTATACAGTTCTAACCACACTATTTACAATAAGAACACTATATATAACTGTGGCACATACCTATTTTTATCCCCTGGCTTCCATAAAACACAACTTTGGCCTTGTGTCTGTTCTGCTCTGCTCTCTGTCTCCATGTGGCTCTGTCTCTGTGGCTCTGTGGTGGAATAATCTAGCAGCACATGGAGTATTAGGAACCTCCCAGACAGAGTGTTTGTAAAGCTGGCTGTGACTGGTCAAGACTCTGCTCAATGCGAGATTGTCTGTGATTGGGCCAAGGCTTCTGATGAGTCACAAAAGCTTAACTCTATGCTTTCTGGCATGAATTCAACTGTGTTATTCCTTACCTCCTGCTGCCACACAAACAAATGACTTAGGCCTCGCACACACAAGGGAATTTATCCGCTGAAAATGGTCCGACGGACCATTTCAGCCGAAAAATCCGCTCGTCTGTAGGGGCCGGCGGACAGATTTGGACGGATTTCTCCGGCGGAAAAGTTTCAAAGCATGCTTTGAAACTTTTCCCCCAGAGAGCTGCCCGTCGGATATGTCTGCTGGTTAGTACGCCTAACCAGCGGACATATCTGTCCGCACATGCGTCGGATCCTGTGAAAAGATTCGACGCATGCGCGCAGAAGTGTTTCACTTCCTGCTGCGGTGACGTGGCGGTGTCAACGTCACCACCGCGTCACCACGCTGTCCGCCGGCGGGGAATTTGATCCGATGGTGTGTACAGCCATCGGATCAAAACAGCCCGGCGGACATATCCGATGGAAACGGTCCATCGGATAAATCCTATCGTGTGTATAAGGCCTTAAAGGCATATTTTTTCTTTTCCTTCTGTGAACACAACATACAACTGTTATATGACATCTAAGCACAAAATCACAAGTGAAAAAACTCTGCTTTTGTCTCTCACATATAAACATGTGCTCTACATTAGGTTCTTAGCAGGTTTAGCTGTATACGTGTAGGTTATATTAGCTACCTAGGACAGGTTCTAGCTGGCCAGCTACATCCATGACAGACAAAGGGCTAGCTTTTTCAGGCTGGCAAACCACGGTCTCTTGGGCCAAAAATGTAACCATAATCAGGTCTGTCGATTCCCCGAGGAACTTTTGAATGACCTGGGTAATCAGCCTCACCGGAGGGAAAGCATAGGCCAGTTTGTAATGCCATGGGTTGGCAAAGGCATCTATACCCATAGCTCGGTCCTGCGGGTGGATAGAGAATAATCTTGGTGTCTTCTTGTTTGCTTCCGTGGCAAAGAGGTCCACTTCTGGTTGCCCCCAGAGAGACACTATCTCTCTGAATACCTCCACGTTGAGGGACCATTCGTCCTGGTCTATCGGCTGCTGACTGAGAAAGTCGGCTATCGTATTCAGAGAACCCTTCAAGTGTATTGCTGACAAGGAAGCCAGATTAGTTTCGGCCCAGCTCAGAATCTGGGCTGCCGTGGCCTGAAGAGCCGGGCTCCTTGTGCCCCCTTGTTTGTTTATGTAGGCAACAGTAGTTGCATTGTCAGTTCTCACCTGTAGGTGTCGCCCCATTACCTGAGATTGGAAGGCCTCTATGGCTCTTAGAACCACCAAAAGCTCCCTTTGATTCAAGGACCGACGAGCTTCCGAGGGTAACCAGGACCCCTGGGCCCAAGTTCCCTCCAGGTGGGCTCCCCAACCTTGCCTGCTGGCGTCAGTTGTTACCACTATGGCTGCCGGAGGATCCCAAGACAAACGCTTTTCCAGGTTTAGGGGGGGGACCGCCACCACAGGGTCCTTTTGATGCTGGATGGAATAGGCATCGGGAGATCCAACCCTTCTTTGACCATCCCAATGCCTCAGCATGAGATTCTGTAGTGGGCGTTATTGTAACCTGGCCCATGGCACTGCCGGGAAACAGGCAGACATCAGCCCCAGGACTCTCATCACATCCCTGATCAGAGCAAGCTGGTTGGTCTGAAGCTGGGCTACTGCCTGCTCCACCTTCAGAACTTTCTCTTTGGGAAGAAAAACACCTAGACACTAAGGAGATTTTGGATCCTAGATATAGGACTTCTTGAGATGGAGATAACTGGGACTTGTCCTCGTTTATTTACCATCCCAGAGACCGCACAAAGTTCTGGGCCTCCTTTAGATCTTTTTCCAGTTGGGGACCTGAGGAGGCAATGAACAGGAGGTCGATCAAATACGGGAGCACTGTGATGCCTTGGACCCTCAAAAAGGTGCCAGGGCCTCCGCCAGGACCTTGGTGAAGATCCTCGGAGAGGAAGAGAGTTCGAAGAGTAGAGCTCTGAACAGGTAGTGTCAGATTTCTGGACCTCTGTACCGCTAGCCTCAGGAATTTTTGACATTCCGGCGTAGAGGGACATGTAAATAAGCATCCCTGAGGTCCACTGTGGCCATAAAACAACCTGGAAAGAGAAGGTTGGTTACAGAGAATATGGATTCCATCCTGAAACGCTTGTACCTCACAAACCTGTTGAGAGGACGAAGGTTCAGGATCATTCTGTACTTCCCAGAAGGTTTCTTCACTACAAATACGTGAGAATAATCCCTGGCCCTCCTCCCAGGAAACCTGAATCAGGACCTTCTGGTCCAATAGGACCCCTATTAAGAGACCTAGGGCTTCCGCCTTCCTCTGGTCCCTTGGTAACCAAAAATATCGGGGGGAGGAAGAGAATCGAATTCTAGCCTGTACCCATTTTATAGGATGTCTTTAACAAACAGGCTTGATGTCGACTTTGTCCACTGTGGGAGGAACACCCCCAACCTTCCTCCCACTGGGACGCGGGCGTCACTGGGACTTGGGGGTGGCCTGAGGATTAAAACAGGATTCCTCCTTTACCTTGCCCTTTTTGGCCTGACCAATGTTTCTTGGGACGGGCATCTCTATCATTCTGGTTTAGTTTGAAGCCACGAAAAAAGCATTTACCCTCGTTTTTCTTTTCTGGGAAGGCTTTCTTCCTATCTTGTGTTCTCTCTAATGCCTCCTGGAGGCCTGGCCCAAACAAATGGTCAGACCGCAGAGTTTCAACTTAGATGCCGCTTCGCGCCCCCCCCCCCCCCCCCCCCCCCCCAAGTCTTTAACCAGACTGCCAGCCTGGCTGTTTTGACGAACGCTGCTGACCTAGCCGCCAACTTAACCGACTCCGTTGAGGCGTCCGCTAGGAAGCCTACTGCTTTCATCAGCAAGGGAAACAATTTTAAAATCTGCTGCCTAGAAGAGCCTGCAACTGACTGAGCCAGCATTCCAAATTCCTGGCCACACAGGTGGCTGCAAGGGCTGGTTTTAACCCAATTGCAGAAACATCCCAGGCTCTCTTGAGCAGTACTTCGCCCCTCTTGTCTATGTGACTTCAGTGACCCTAGGTCGTCAAATGCCAGGTCAGTTTTTTTTTATTAGAAACCCTTGGCTGAGGGTGCATCCAATTTTGGAACCTTGTTCCACGAATGGGAAGCATTATCCTCAAAAGGAAACCTCCGTTTGAGGCTCCCCGTAAAGAAGGGTCTTCTTTCCGGTTGCTCCCACTCCAACAAAATCACCATAATAAGCGATTTGTGTACGGGAAATACCCTGGCTTTGTGAGCACTGCACCCCTGATACATCTGGTTGTGCTTGGACAGTAGGACTGGCTCCTTCCGAATTTCCAATGTTTCGTAAATTGCCTTTAATAAATACCCTACATCAAGGGATAGTTTGTACCTCGTCCCCCTGGGAGGAATCTTCCTCCACCTCAGAGCCAGATGCTGAGTCCACCTGAGAGGAGGTCTGGGATCTAGAAAGACTTTGCCTCACTGACCCTCCTGCCCCCTCTTCTATTCCTACCGCTGAGGGCTCAGCCAAGGATGGTGCACTAGCTGGCCTTAAAGGGGGGACGGCATCTGTATCCCATCCATCATACCCCTGAATGACCGGAAGGTAGATGCTAGCTCGTTTTTTACTGACGTCAAGACTTTTTGTCACTCTCCTGCCGAGTCATCTTTGATGAGACTGGCGATACAATCTGGGCATAGTGGCTTCCTCCACTATCTTTTTCTTAGGTATCTGACCCGGCGTCTTGTCCTGAGCTTTAACCTAAAAGCAAAAAACAAACAAGGACAATAACCAATTAAGAAAAAAACTACCCTGACCCATTTCATCACTGCGATTGCGTCAGCCTAAGAAGTGCCTGAAACCTGCCACCTTAGGTTCCCCACCCAGGGAGGGAATAAGCAGGGTCCTATCAGGAAAAAAAAAAGACCTAATCCCCCAGTGTAAGGTATGGCCCACCCTTGCCACCTTACCCAAGAGATGCCAGAGCCGGTGGAGCCAGAGAGTGTAGCCATACCGGCTTCCTCCGTAGCCCCTGGCGTCAGCACAGTCCCTCCGAGCTTGTTTGCACTGCTCCGGGTGCCTGCTATCCCACGCTGCGCCTCTGCAGGACAGTATCCATCGGTGCTCCTTGATGACGCAGTTCCGCCCGGTGGAACGCAGAGGTCCCGCCCCTCAGTGCCGTTCCGGAAGGAGGAAACCCCCGCTTACAGCACGGAATGGTATGGTCAGCCAGCGTCTCTCGCCGCCATCGCTGCTATACCCCTCGATCCTGCTGGGAAAAAAAAAAAAAAAAAACCTTCTCAACCGGACCTGTTTGCCCAGCATTGTCACGAAGACGACCCAGATTACAGGTACCAGGGCTTTGGGGAAATCTGGAGCCAAAAAGGAGTGCTGCTCTCCGAGCACTGACAGTCATGGGAACAGCAACTACCTCTTCTCTGTAGCCAGAGGGGTGCCGCAGGCAGAGGAGAGTCCAGCCAGGGTCTCCAACCCAGGACCATCCTGGGAATCGGAGCTCCCTAGACCCTAGAGTGCCCCTTCCCTTCTAGCAGGAAACACAATAATTGAGGAGGGAGACCTGGGAGGACCACATTTAAAGAAATGTGTGTGTGTGTGTGTGTGTGTGTGTTTCCTGACCCAGAGGGAGGAGCCCAAGGTCTCAAGAAGCTGTCCTGGAGGATGACTTGAGAAAATTGATTCTACGGAATTATTAGAACATCCGATCCATAGACCAGAGGATCTCTCGTCCTGGACAGAAAGTGGTTTAACTTTCTGTTGAACCTGGAGGCTAGTAGATCTACATCCTGGGTCCCCCATTTCTGGCATATGGCCTGAAAGATATTGTGTTGGAGAGACCACTCTCCTGGTAATAGTTGCTGGCGACTCAGTTCACTTGCCAGTTTTCTACCCCTGGAATGAAGATTGCAGAGAGACAAGGAACATGTTCTTCTGCCCATGTCTAAATCCAATTCACCTTTTTCTGAGCACCCCGACAGCAGGTTCCTTAATCGGTGATGTAAGCTACTACTACTGGGCTTAGTATACTGCCTGCATTTCCAGTATGTTGATGGGCAGGCTCCTTACGGTCTTGGCCCAGGTTCCCTGGGCTAAAGCTTCTTCCGGCACTTTCGAGATCTTAGACCCAGGATGGGTCTTACATCTCTGTTTGGTTTTGGAATCACACAGAGGTTTGAATAAAAACCCGAACCTTGCTCCTTTAGGGGTACTTCTGTGATCACCCCTTGGGACAGCAAGTGAACCAATCCCTTGAAGGACGCTCTTTTTAGTGGATCTTTGGGACCCTTGAGCTTCAGAACTGAGAAGATGGGATCTCTCGAAATTCCAGCTTGTACCCTAGGGATACTGTGGATACTACCCATCTGTTCTAGATTTCTGTCTGCCATGCAGCTGAAAACTGACAAAGCTGTCCCCCCACTCGGCCGAGAGGGGGCGCCTCATGAAGAGGCTTTGGGGTTTTGCTTTCCTTTGAACCCCACTGGTTCTTGTTCTTCTGGGCCTGATCTTCTTTAGCCTTTGTGGCTGGCTGAAAATGTCGTCGCCACTGGCTGGGGGTAGATTTACCAGGAGCCAGGGAGAGAGAACGTTTAAAACAAGATTGCTTGTTTTTCTTCTTCTCTGGTTATAGTGTGATCTTCCCATTCGATATCTTCTGGATATATATTTTTTCCAAATCTTCCCCAAAGAGGCATTCGCCATGGAAGGGGAAACTGGATAAAAGTTATTGCATGGTGTGTCTGCTGACCAATGCTTTAGCCAAAGAATTCTGCGCATATGCACCAGCTGGAGTGCGAGACGAGAGGCTTGCTGAATCAAATCTCGCATAGCATAGTAAAACATAAGGCTTTAGGCAAATTCTCCCACAGTTCTGGAGGCAGCTCCTTCAGCCCCGTTTTACCTGATCCTTGAGGACCTGACACTTGCCTACTGCTGCTACATCAGGTTGGGCGACTGAACCGCCCAGAAAGAAGGAATGAAGGTTTTAGTAAAGATTCCAACTTCTTTTCCGAAGGATCTTTAAACACCTGTACGTTATCCACTGGACAAGTCAGGTTCTTATTTATACAAGAAATGGCTGCATCTACAGAAGGCAGCTTTACTTCTTGGAAAACTTATCCTCCATAGGATAGAGAATGTCAAACCTCTTCTTAGGAGGTGGGAAACGCTTATCTGGATGTAGCCAGTCTGCGTAGAATAACTTTAATAACGGATCAACTATAAAAGAGCATGCACCCTGCAGGGATTTTAATGAACCCAGGGAGGAGACAGGTGATTCAGTTAACGCCGAAGAGGGCAACCTGAATGCAGTGTTCCAGCATAACATTCTACCTGTGACATTGGCATCTGGGAAGCAGAGAAGGGTTTCTCAGATATCCCTGATCCATCTGACTTCCTCATCCATGTCCTCTTGTAGGCGTTACCTCACCTTCAGATTTTTCTGAAAGGGGATCCAAAACCACCGAAGGAGACTTGCTTCGCTTTTTGTCCTTTTGCCAAGACTTTGCGATTAGCATAGCGATCTTCCCTTCTAATTTTTCCAGGGCTGGGGTAAAAGTGTCCTCCGGAGAAATTGTTAAACCCGATAGTCGCAAAAGGCTCCTCCTGTATAGGTACGTCAGCTCAAATAGCATGCATCCCCCCCAAATATCACGCAAAATAGGAAACCCCACTCTGGGTTGCAATTGACTGATCCATTTTCTATAACAAATTTAATTTGGTCCAAACCCTCAGATCATAAAAATATTAAAAATAAGATTACCAAACACAGTTACCATGTGGGACAAATTTAAACTTATCAAAAAGGACTACAATCTCCTCATGTTCACCTTCTATCATTTATTAGAAACCCACTATTCTACCCGGCCTGCACATTCCCTAATTCATTTAAAAAATGGATTTCCTCTGACATAACTCAACTCTGTGATATGTCAGCATCTACCTCACTTATAACATTTCCTGAACTATGCGATAGACATCAACTCCCCCAAACAGAACTTTTTCGATATCTGCAGATCAAAAAATAAAAATAAAAAATTCATGCCATATATACAAAATGAGTAAACTCGATGAACTCACACAATTTTAACATATATGTTACTGCAAACCTCACTCTAAGGCCCCATACACACGAGCAGACAGATTTGTTCAAAACGATTGGACAGACCAATTTTAACAAATTTGTCTGCTGGGGACGTATTGGTTTGATCGTGTACACGCGATCAAACCAAAATCCCCGTCGGCGGACGGCACGCTGACGTGGCGGTGACGACGCCACGTCACTGCACCAGGAAGTAAAACACTTCCGCGCATGCGTCGAAACCATTCGACACGTGTGCGAGAAGACATGTCTGCTGGTTAGAGTACTAACCAGCAGACATGTCGGGTGGACGGGTTCCCAGCCGACAGATTTGAAAGCATGCTTTCAAATCTGTCGGCTGGCCAAATCCGTCAGCTCACCCGTACACACGATCGAATCTGTCTGCTGGGACATTCTGGCAGACAGTTTCCAGCAGACAGATTTGATCGTGTGTACGCGGCCTAAGGGTCTCGGATCAATAATATATAAACACCTTAATACTTTACCTACGGCAGATCCACCATCATACGTGGAACAATGGGAGAGGGACCTTGGACTTCAGTTAGAATTATCCGATTGGGATAAAATTTGGACCACAACAAAATCATCTTCACAAAATATGATAGCTCTAGAGACAAATTATAAAATGCTTTTGCGCTGGTACTTGGTTCCTGTCAGAATTGCGAAATATATTCCACAATTCTCCCCACTCTGATTCCGTGGCTGTGGTGAACTAGGATCACATATACACATTTTTCAAAAAGATTTTTTAACCGGTTTTTCTAATCCTTTCCACCCGATTCAAAAAAAAAAACACACTTGACCCATTAATTGAACTACCAAATCTAAAACCAACTTCTATTTCCCACACTCAATTTAAACTCCTTCTACAAATCACTCAAAGCAGACAATCGCCAAAGGGTGGAAAACGCCAACATTAATGATCTCAGAAACCAAAACCAGAATAAACCAAGCCATGACCCACACAAAAGCGGAAGCCATTACCAATGATATTGCAAAATTTGAAAATCTGGAATCCTTGTGTGACTAATTTTTTCCTCCCAACTTTAACATCACATTATTAAGACCTTGGTAATTTAACTACAGTCATGGACCTTGAAATACCGAAATGTTTCTACGTAAAATCCTAATTCATGTATTACAGGATATACGGAGACATTACAAGCTGTTGGCTTATTCAATGCGAGGACACCTACTTTTAAGATGCTAAGTGAGCCGGCTTGTGAAAGACACTTCATTGTCCATTATGTGATAAGCCTGTTTAAAGCCTTTTGTTTATCAGATGTAAATATCTTCTGTTAGTTGAGTCCGTCTGTCTGAAGATGTGGATTGGAACTGAGAGTCAGGTTCCTAAACCTCTCATTAGCATAGGTGTGCACAGCCTATTGCATTAGGTTGTGCACCCCAAAGCTCAAGCACATACTACCGATCACTCACGAGGAAAGGGGCCGGTAAGTTAAATATTTACTGGCCCCTTCCCCCACTAATCCTAAAACATCCCTGCAGCAACAACCAGATGAAGAGTAGGGAAGCCGGAAAGCACTGCAAGGGAAAGGAGAGGGGGAACTTAGGCAGTAGGGGGGATCTGTGCTGCACATGGTGATTAGGGTGTGCCTGGGCACACCCTGTGCGCACGCCTATGCTCATTAGATATGCTAATGTACCACCACCAGCCAGCTCTCTATTCTAAGGTTAATCTATTGTGTGTGTGAAGAAATTCTGTGTTTACTCTTTAGAGGTTGTGTATTGTATAGTGGGGAATTGCAGACGGGATGCCTAGTCACCTCGTCGGGCTAAATGGATTAGATAATTGGCTAATGTTAAATTATTTTCCGATTGCTTCATTGTAGTAATTACCTCCTCATCTAGCCAGCTTGGCTCCGCATAGAAACGTATTCTGTTACAATTAGTGATTAAGTCATGCTAAATAGATCGGTGCCAAAATGTCTCCCTGTATAAAAGCCCTAGTGTGTGGAAAAGGGGGGTAGAGATTTCATTGTTCTTTGATTGATGACAAGCTTGTAAACTGTATATAAACCTGCAGAAAGCTTCCATTAAATGAGTCCTGTTTGAGCATACATACAGCCTGCCTGGTGTGTGTTCTAAATGGATCCAGAACGGCACATAGCTGTAGTTCGGATCCCGGAACCTTGGATGACTGGACCATTAGACGTTGCAATCGGCAATCTGATCCAATAGAAGCAGAGGAGTTTCGGAAGAGCAGAACCGAGTGAGCAAGGGTCTCGTCACAACTACCAATAGCTATTTAACCACTTAAGGACCCGCTCATGGCAGCTGCTGCCACAACCGAGGTATCCATCTGTAGTGTGAGCGGTCCTGTACACGATAACGGTGGTCTCCGCGGCGGATTTGCTGTTAACGGTGGCGGGAGAGGGGCCCCCTCCCACCACTTACCGTTGCCGTCAGTAGTGGCGGAAGCGATCGGGTCTGTTCGGCGGCTGACTGGGGATGCGAGTGAAGGGAAAAAAAAAAAATGTCCTTCACCCATCCCCATAGCTCTGCTGGACGGAAGTTATGTCAAAACGTCAGTCCCGACCAGCGTCTTAAAGAAACTTTTTTTTTTTGTCATTTGAAAAAAATGACAGTTTCCAAAAATTCCACAGGTCTCATATTTAAGAGGACCTGTCATGCTTTTTTCTATTACAAGGGATGTTTACATTCCTTGTAATAGGAATAAAAGTGATCACATTTTTTCAGTGTAAAAAGTAATAAAATAAAAAATAAATAAGTAAAAAATAAAAAAAATTTAAAGCGCCCCGTCGAGCTCACGCACAGAAGCATACGCGAGTAGCGCCTGCATATGAAAACGGTGTTCAAATCTCACAAGTGAGGTATCACCGCGATCGTTGGAGCGAGAGCATTAATTCTAGCCCTAAACGACCTCTGCATCTCAAAAAATGCAACCTATAGAATTTTTTAAACGTTGCCTAGCGAGATTTAAGGGTAAAAGTTTGATGCCATGCCACGAGCGGGCGCAATTTTTACGCGCGACATGTTGGGTATCATGCAAAAAAAAGATCGCGCTAATAATAATATAATGATGTGTTATATAAAACAAAATAAATTAAGTTCATAGGTGAGAATCACATGAATGATGAATCCACCACCATAGGTGAAAAGTTCATGTTAACAAATTCCCCACGTGTCAACGAATCCACATAAAAAAGGTGCTGGAATAGACGAAACCTCCACCGAGATCACATGAAGCCCCTTACCGAATGGAAATGATCTCTGATTAAGGAGATCTAAACAGCCAGATAAAATCTGATGTGAGCCACTTTTGATCGCTGCTTTTTTTGTTTTATGTTTTCAACAAGCGCAATATTTTTTCCTTGCATATGGGTATCATTTTACTCGGCGAAACATTATCTTTCACAATATATAAAAAAAATTGGGCCAAATTGTTGTCTTATTTTTTAATTAAAAAAAGTTAATTTTTTTCCAAAAAAAGTGCGCTTGTAAGACAGTTACGCAAATACGGTGTGACAAAAAGTATTGCAATGACCACCATTTTATTCTCTAGGGTGTTAGAAAAAAAAATATATAATGTTTGGGGGTTTTAAGTAATTTTCTAGCAGAAAAAAAACGTTTTAGTCTTGCAAACACCAAATCTGAAAAACACCCAAGGTCCTCAAGTGGTTAATATGCCAACATAAGACAAACATAATAAGATAGCCTGGGACCTTTTCTATCTCATCTACCCACCATCTTTATTCCCCCCCCCCCCCCTTCTTACCCTTCCCTCTATTCTATCTCGTTTTGTTTTTTTGTTTTTTCCCCTTTCTTAGCATATATTATTATATGCAAGAATGGTAGCAGCGTTACTTTTTTTTATGTTTTAATTTATCAGTATATTTCAGCTTTAGAGCTCCATTGAAACAGTAAAAAACAAACCTAATGTCTATACAATAAATCCCTGTTTATCTTCATTATATATTACCCCAACATTATACAAGGTCTAAAAATTATGACCCTTATTTTTTTTCTTTATGAAGTTTTATATTACCTTACACTGTTTATATTACTATATCTGGTTTGTAATTACTAAATTCAACACTAAGCATATATTTTAGCAAGTCTCCAGATAATGGTCAACATATTTTAAACTCAAAATTACAGTTTTTTTTGCCTTCTAAAAAAACACTGGAGCTTGATATAAATATCCAATTTGTGTTCTCCTAAACTGCTACTATTTATAGTGACTGTTTATTGACAATATATGCTTGCAATTTTGAAAATGTAATAAAAACAAAACTTAGAGGGGAGGAAGGTACTGAGCAGGCATGGCTAGAGCCCCGTCTCAGTCCCCGAATTCCTTCTAAGGGAAGGTATATTACCAAGCAACAAGCCAAGGTTCCTCCTCCTCTAGTAACTACTAGTGTCCTGTGATGTACAATAAAGAAAATGTGTTTTGGGTTGTAATTCAAATTATGCCCATGCCGTTGATAAGAAATATATATATATATATATATATATATATATATATATATATATATATATATATATATATATATATATATATATATATATATATATATATATATTAGTGGTGCAACGGATCATCATTGATCCGTGATCCGAACACACTTGATCCGCGGATTGATTTTTGATTTCACGTGGTCATGGCGAGCGGAGGAGCTTGAACGCCCTGCATCATTTAAATCCCCTGTATGGAAGCATTTTGGCTTTCCTGTCAAATTAAATGAAGGAAAGCGGTTAGTGGATAAAACATGACAGTGTGTAGGCACTGTGGCACAGAAAACCCATACGACAGTGGAAACACATCAAGCATGGCCACGCATTTGAAGTGACATCACCCTGGCGTTTCACTGACAGGAGTGACAACGAAAGCGAAAAACAAATTTGGTTGTGCAAAACGAGGTATTTAACCACTACAGATCCGCGCTATTGAACGTCATGTTGTAATTCCCCGCGCGCGCCACTGAGTGGAAAAACAGTGCCGTCGCATCGCTGAGGATTCGATGCGTGTACCCGGCGGGCGCAGTGTTCGTCAGGTACACACGATCGGCGGTGACAGAGCAGGGACGTGGAGCTGTGTGTGTAAACACAGAGCTCCACGACCTGTTAGGGAGAGGAGACAGATGCTGTTTCCCTTGTACATAGGGACACAGCATCCATCACCTCCCCCAGTCACCCCCCCCCCCCCCCACACAGTTAGAACACACATTTAACCCCCTTCCTCACCCTCTAGTGTTAACCCCTTCAATGCCAGTCACATTTATACAGTAATTAGTACATATTTATAACACTGGTCGCTGTATAAATGTGAATGGTCCCAAAAATGTGTCAAAAGTGTCCACCGTAATGTTGCAGTCCCAAAAAAAAAATAAAAAAATAAAAAAAAATCGCCATTACTAGTATAAAAAAAAAAATCATAATTCTGTCCCCTATTTTGTACGCGCTATAACTTGTATGTATGTATGTATGTATGTATGTATGTATGTATGTATGTATGTATGTATGTACACACACACAGCCTTGTGAAAGTATTCGGCCCCTTTGAACTTTGCAACCTTTTGCCACATGTCAGGCTTCAAACATACACAAGATATAAAACGGTATTATTTGTAAAGAACCAACAACAAGTGGGACACAATCATGAAGTGGAATGAAATTTATTGGATATTTCAAACTTTAACAAATAAAAAAATGAAAAATTGAGCGTGCAAAATTTAGCCCCCTTAAGTTAATACTTTGTAGCGCCACCTTTTGCTCCGATTACAGCAGTAAGTCGCTTGAGGTATGTCTATCAGTTTTGCACAGCGGGAGACTGACATTTTTGCCCATTCCTCCTTGCAAAACAGCTGGAGCTCAGTGAGGTTGGATGGAGAGAGTTTGTGAACAGCAGTTTTCAGTTCTTTCCACAGATACTCGATTGGATTCAGGTCTGGACTTTGACTTGGCCATTCTAACACCTGGATATGTTTATTTGTGAACCATTCTATTGTAGATTTTGCTTTATGTTTTGGATCATTGCCTTGTTGGAAGACAAATCTCCGTCCCAGTCTCAGGTCTTTTGCAGACTCCCATCAGGTTTTCTTCCAGAATGGTCCTGTATTTGGTTCCATCCATCTTCCCATCAATTTTAACCATGTTCCCTGTCCCTGCTGAAGAAAAGCAGGCCAAAACCATGATGCTGCCACCACCATGTTTGGCAGTGGGACAAAGAACAAACAGATAAATCAAGCGCTCTCCAAAGGAAGTAGATTTAAATATATATGTGTGGGAAAGGGTAAATGACAATACTGAATCTGAGAGTGAGAATGAAACAAGGGCAGCACAGTTCCTTTCCACTGAAGGACAAAAGTTTATGAAGTTATTCAGTCCATTGGATCAAAGTTCATATATGACTAATGTAGTAGTAGTAGTAGTAGTAGTACTACTCATGCTGTGAGGGCTGCCAGCTGCCAAGAAGAAGCAATTCTGAAACAATACAAGAAAAACAAAAAGCGGCACCCTCTAAGCGTAGTAACTTTTTGTTACTGTGACAAAACAATTCTTATGAGGATGCTACTCACAAGACTGCAGGGTTCATGGGCATAAAAAGGTGTCATCTGTGCCTGGCTTCCGGAGTGGGTGTGCTCAGCTGATGTTGGCAATTACCAGGATTACCAACATCAGCTGAGCACACCCACTCCGGAAGCCAGGCACAGATGACACCTTTTTATGCCCATGAACCCTGCAGTCTTGTGAGTAGCATCCTCATAAGAATTATTTTGTTTTGTAACAGTAATAAAAAGTTACTACGCTTAGAGGGCGCCGCTTTTTGTTTTTCATGTTTGGCAGTGGGGATGGTGTGTTCAGGGTGATGAGCTGTATTGCTTTTACGCCAAACATAACGTTTGGCATTGTTGCCAAAAAGTTCGATTTTGGTTTCATCTGACCAGAGCACCTTCTTCCACGTTTGGTGTGTCTCCCAGGTGGCTTGTGGCAAACTTTAAAACACTTTATGGATATCTTTAAGAAATGTCTTTCTTCTTGCCACTCTTCCATAAAACGCCAGATTTGTGCAGTATACGACTGATTGTTGTTCTATAGACAGAGTCTTCGACCTCGGCTGTAGATCTCTGCAGTTCATCCAGAGTGATCATGGGCCTCTTGGCTGCATCTCTGATCAGTCTTCTCCTTGTATAAGCTGAAAGTTTAGAGGAACGGCCAGGTCTTCGTAGATTTGCAGTGGTCTGATACTCCTTCCATTTCAATATTATCGCTTGCACAGTGCTTCTTGGGATGTTTAAAGCTTGGGAAATCTTTTTGTATCCAAATCTGGCTTTAAACTTCTCCACAACAGTATCTCAGACCTGCCTGGTGTGTTCCTTGTTCTTCATGATGCTCTCTGCGCTTTAAAAACGGACCTCTGAGACTATCACAGTGCAGGTGCATTTATACAGAGACTTGATTACACACAGGTGGATTCTATTTATCATCACTAGTCATTTAGGTCAACATTGGATCATTCAGAGATCCTCACTGAACTTCTGGAGAGAGTTTGCTGCACTGAAAATAAAGGGGCTGAATAATTTTGCACGCCCAATTTTTCAGTTTTTTATTTGTTAAAAAAAGTTTAATATATCCAATAAATGTTGTTCACTTCATGATTGTGTCCCACTTGTTGGTTCTTCACAAAAAATTACAGTTTTATATCTTTATGTTTGAAGCCTGAAATGTGGCAAAAGGTCGCAAAGTTCAAGGGGGCCGAATACTTTCACAAGGCACCAATATCTATCTTTTTTCTTTGCTGCTTTGGTCCAACTTATTCTTACAGGGTGGCTATGTTTGTTCTCCATGGGCCCACAGTATGAGGAAATTTAGCCACCCTCTCTTATTCACTCTCGAAACGGACCAGGGTCTATGGAATTTGTAATGTACATAGTAGAGCACTGGACTAGGTTTTAAAAGGATAAAGCACGATTGTTCATCCTTAGATCTCTTGCATGGCACTAAATGGATTTTAAAAGATGAATTAGAGCTGGAAACTGCAAGCCGACAGGAGGAGTAGCGTCAAAAAGATTAATGAAAAATTAAGCTATATGGAACAAAGGAGTTATCAAGAGCGATTTTTCACTGCATTGAGGTTAGGGCCGAAACAAAAATCGATTGACAACTAATCGACTATAAAAATAGTTGTACATTTTCATAGTCTGTTAATCTGCCAGCCGATTAGTTGGCCTGCATTATTTGTTTATATAGCAGGAAATACAGTGCAGCACATATACAGCTCAGTACACAATCCACGTCAATAAGTGACTGAGAACTTGTGAAACACGCCAGTGAAAAAAACACGTCAAAGCGTGACCTCTACTCCAACTTGATTATCCGAAGGATAAATTTGTACATATCCAATGCCACTGGAGGAAGGCAGCCCGTTCCGTTTGTCCGTTTTTCATCTGTCTGTTGGATACAGGTGAAAAACAGATCAATGCATACCTATGGGCAAACAGATGACTTTTGTTCAGGTCCATTTTCTTAAAAAGGAACAAGTCTGCATTTGTGTTCCATTTAAATAATGGATGCGGACAAAAGACGGATGTAAACTAAATCAGATTTTTCTTGGCAAAAAACGTAACAGATGACGCCCATGTGAAAGCGACCAGAGTCTAACTTGAAAACATTCACACTACCATAAACTATTAAAAGTTTTACTTACATCCTTCCCACACCTTCATACATCAGCGTTGGATCTGGAAAGTTCTTGATTTCTATACTGGTAAGCTGGGCATGCTTCTTTGTTCTTGTCAGCTGCTCTATTTGGAGGTCTGCAAGTTTTACCTTTTGCTGAGTATCAATCACTTTGGCCTGAAGTTCTGTAAAGGCCTGTACAAATAAAATAGATTGTTTCATGGAAATGAAGTCCTACAAAAAAAAAAAAAAAGAAGGGGGAGGTTTTCCACCCTGCAGTTTTTATTTTAAAACAGAAATAGAGATTTATGCAATTACCATAAGGCCTCATTCACACAGGCAGACTCCGTAGCATTCAGTCGCGATGGAGTCCACCAGCTCAGCCCGCAGATCGCCGCTAAGCCAACGGATGACAAGCTCCTCTCTGCGTGGGGAGGGGCTTGTCGGGCACCGCTCATTCCTATGGAGCGATCTGAAGAATCAGCATGTCCGTTTTCATCAGATCTTACCCGATCCGATCTGCATAGACGGATGGGGACGTGCCCCCCATACGTCCGTTTTAAGCAGATCGGGTGTCAGCGGACATGTCTCCGCTGATGACCGACGCTCCATAGGGATGCATGGAGCAGCCGTTCAGGTCCGCCATCAAAACTGACAGGTGGACCTTAACAGTCCGTCAGTGTGAATGAGGCCCAAGATTCCTTGTTTCCCCCCAAATCTAATCAATTTTCAGAGAGACAGGATCTAATTCAATAACTGTTGCATAGAGTGTCATCTATGAGTGTATTAAACACTAGGCATACCATATCTGAGGGTTTGGGCATTGATATTCCAGCCGTGCCTAAACATTTTCTGCTCCATGTCCCCCCCCCCCCCCATTCCTTTGTCACAGTACAAAACGCAGTGCTCTCCCCCACCTCCTCAATGCAGCAAAACAGCCCATACCAATTCACTGGAAGAGTTTGCATATTCCAAGTGAACAGGATTGGCTGAGGAAGATCATGGAAGCAGAGAACTGGTTAGAAAATTGTAGGGACACTAGAGAAAAATGTTACCTTACATGGGCAGAGTGAAAGGCCCACGTACATGACACAGCCATGCTCTCCTTAAAGTGGAAGTAAACCCTTCAATTTGATCGTTACAAAAAACAGTTAACATTCCTGGCATGCCATGTCACATTTGCTTGTGCTCTCAACCAAACTCTCAAACCATCCAATGGCTGGTTTCATAACAGATCACATGTACAGCATCAAGGCAGTTGCAGATTAAACAGAGGTCAAGATGGCCGCTTCCTTGGCTGAAAATGATAGGAGGGTTTACTTCCACTTTAAGTCTGGATGAGGCACTACTTGCTTTAGCAGATCCCTCCTTCGGTGTGGGTTCATTCCATCAGTGAATCCGGTGGGTGCTGGACAATATGCCTTCTTGTCTCTCACTTTCTCTACCTTTCTCCTCTCCTTTCTTCGTTCTCCAATTAGTGGCAATGCTTTAATAAGCATTCCCAGTACTGATATTCGTTTATTTTTATCCTTTATTATTCCGTACGTTTTTTGGCTCTGCGTAACTTTGGCATACTTTCAGAGATTGAGACCATTCAACTTTTAAAACGTTCATCTCATTCAGCCAACGATGGAACTTCAAGTTTTTTTGTACTATTTATACTTTTTAAAATATTAAGCTTTTAGACAATTTTTTTTTAACAATGAGTCAATGAGAACATGATTTTTACCGCTTAAAATCTCATGCGCTACCAAATGTATCTCCTCCTTCATACTTTCACTGACAAACCAAACAAACTTTAAAAACGGTCACAAAATATTCAGGTATCCGGCTATGACTTTTCAGATTGATATCTTTTATAGTTTTTGTGAAAAAGCAAATTTACGTTGACTTATTTTTTTAGAAAATTTTATCGATTAAACAGTATTCCTATGGAGGTGGCTCAGAGTGTGTCATGTGATCATTATAGTGAGAGGATTAAAGAAGACCTTATCTTTAAAAAAGGGGGAACAAATTGCTCTCACGCCCACAAGATCTACTTGTCATACAATTTATATATCAAATCGTAGGTATTTTTGTCTGGTTTCAGGCAATGTGGTCAGTTTTGCGATATGCATTTTACTTTTAGCTGCTGGAGCTTCTAAAGGACAAGAGTCCCAAAATTTCTCCCATAACCAGCTTTTAAAATTTGCCAGTAAAACATACAAAGACACTCTTTTCTAAATCGCTGACATGGCCATATTTTTAAGTTTATCAACATAAATTTCATATCGATGCGTTCACAAGGGCTGTGTCTTTAAAACGGTGAAGTCGCTGTATCGATCGCATGTACGGTTGTGGATTTAATAATTTCTTAAGGACCGCCTCCTGCACATATACGTCGGCAGAATGGCACGGCTGGGCACATCCACGTATATTTACGTCGGTTCCAGTACCCAGCCGTGGGTCACAGGAGCGCGCCCGTGACCCGGTCCGAAGCTCCGTGACATCGGTCCCCGGAGCTGAAAAACCGGGAGGGGCTTCCCCGTGCTTCACTGTGGCCGCAGCATTGATCGCGTCATCCCTGTTATAGGGGGACGTGATCGATGACGTCACACCTACAGCCACACCCCCCTACAGTTGTAAACACACACAGGGAACATATAACCCCTACAGCACCCCCTTGTGGTTAACTCCCAAACTGCAACTGTCATTTTCACAGTAAACAATGCAATTTAAATGCATTTTTTGCTGTGAAAATGACAATTGTAGTCAGAGTCTACACCGAGGAATACGATACCCTAACTACCCAGGCATGAGGTGTGCCATTAGCCTCGCTGGACAGTACGCCTATAAGTGGGCATACCCTGAAGTAATTATGAAGAAATGAATGAAGAAAATGATAACATGAAAAAAGGGGGGGAACGGGTAGGTGGGTACCCAGAAACCCCACCGACGCCGGACATTAGAGGGGAGGAGGGATAAATAGCCCTCCGACTCCTCCTACAAACTCAGGCACGCCTGCGGCCCCGCCTTCCACTTGTAGTCAGAGTCTACACCGAGGAATACGATACCCTAACTACCCAGGCCTGAGGTGTGCCATTAGCCTCGCTGGACAGTACGCCTATAAGTGGGCAAAAAGACCCAGAAGTAGGTGTGATAAAAGAAATGGAAGGGCACGAATATCTGTCTGGTAGAGAATGCACGCCCTGACAGTCTCAAGAACGGCTCCGATAACCATCCGTTACGACAGCAGAAAAAACTAGCGTCCCAAGAACCGATGATTGGAAGGAACCCCGAAACCAAATGACTGTCCCGTGCCTGACCGACTAAGCTTTCCTCCAAAAGCACAGACATGGGAACCACTGCTGGTGGCGAGAGGATACGTGGGGGAATGGAACAAGGGCCGCCCTGAGGACCCCTGTGAAAGCAACACCATCCAATAGGAAGCAACCAGTGACCCATGTCAAACACCCACAACCACTGACCTAACTATCCATACCTGGTAAGGGGACGTGAGAAGGAGAGATGCAAAAAATGGACAACTGACAGGAGGGAAGGGGTTTGAGAGCCGGGTACCCGAAAGATGAGTCGCTGATGTTAATGGACAAGGCCACCACGCAGTAGCGATATGCAACGATACAGAGACAGAACCAGACATGGAATGACCCGACCTACCCGAGTAACTGGGACCCCCCTATCAACAGGCCGGGCAACGGACAAAGAGCCTGGCCTGACGGACCCGCCCCGACGATCTGGCAACCTATGAACAAGAGAACAGCCCCAAAGATAAGAAGCAACGACTCCATGGATGAGAACCCTAATAAAATTGTCCTAGCAGGAACGGCCAGAACACGCCAGAACACGCCAGAACACATGTGAAGCAGCCGGGATGGAACTGGACCCAAACTGAAATGCACCGCCTACCCTGCTGCGGCCGGAAAAAAAAAGAAGGAAAACCCCTTGTAGACTTACCACCCTGCTGAGCCAAGTACGGGCCAACCCCTGAGTGACGGCGTACTGCCATGCTCTGTACCCCCCACGTGGAGCAGGCGGGATGCACCAGAATGTGTCGCCCCCTAAACGTGCCGCACGCCCAACCCTAGGAAAACCGAAAGAAAAGACAACAGACAACAAAACATGAGACACCCCCCACTGTAGCTGCCTGGGCCAAAGATGTGAGCAGAAATGACCAGACCTCAGCGCGTGAATGACCTGACGACAGATCCCACCCAAGTGTATGTGATAAGTGTAAGCAGTAAGCGAGCCCGAGTAACCTGCCGCGCAGACAGGTAATTAAAATCGAAACACTCAAGGCGATGTACCCACAGACCGTGGTGGGTAGATGTATAGGCGTGAGAATGAACGTGCACGTATGACGTATGTTATACAGGCGAGAAGATTGTGGTCAACAATCATTTAACAAACGAAACCTCAGCCCGTATGGATCTGTAGACGTGACAGATCCTGAGATGCGCACCCTGGCTAACTATACCCGAAAGCACGGTATGACGAGACAAAGAAAACAAATAAAGCTACAAGGCTGTTTGTGTGCCGTGACTGCATAGCACCGACAAGCCATGTGACACGGAATGCAAGAACCTAAATGACAGGAATGACGAGACATACGAACAAAAAGAAGCTACAAGTCTAACGTGTACGCCGTGACTGCATGGCAATGACCGAACCACGCTGGAGTAGAACATACAACAGAAAACACAACCCCCTGTAAGCTTACATAAGCATGAACACATGCAGTCCTGGAGGGACCCCAGCATGCACATGAACCTGACGACCCCCGGGTGAATAATTAGTGAGCGCACGTGACCTGCTGCGAGATACTGAAGGACCCGCGTACCCACAGACCGTAGTGGGTAGTCCTGCTAGTGAAATGAAAGGTATTGCATGGCAAGACATGACGTGATAGGCGAGAACATTAATGTCAACAATCATCTGGAAAATGGCCATGACAGCAAACACGCCATGACAGCAAACACGCCATGACAGCAAACACGCCATGACAGCAAACACGCCGAACATGGTGCTGACAGAACCCGACAGCCACCTCCCCCCGCTAATGGACGTGAGTGAGTGCAACCGGCCTGCTGTGATAACGACCAACCGTGGAACAGAAAATTGAGGACCCGTGTACCCACAGACCGTGGTGGGTAGTCCTACAGGTGAATGAAAAGCATAGTATGACGTGACATGACAGGCGAGAAGATTGAGATTAATAACATACGAAAAGGAAACCCCAGCCTGAATATGACATGACAGGAAACATACAGTGACTGAAACCCCTACGACAGAACATGCTACGACAGGAAACATGATACTGGCATGACAGAAACGCCAAGACAGAAACGCCAAGACAGAAACGCCAAGACAGAAACGCCAAGACAGAAACGCCAAGACAGAAACGCCAAGACAGAAACGCCAAGACAGAAACGCCAAGACAGAAACGCCAAGACAGAAACGCCAAGACAGAAACGCCAAGACAGAAACGCCAAGACAGAAACGCCAAGACAGAAACGCCAAGACAGAAACGCCAAGACAGAAACGCCAAGACAGAAACGCCAAGACAGAAACGCCAAGACAGAAACGCCAAGACAGAAACGCCAAGACAAGACAGAAACACTGACAAACATACTGACAGAAACGCTGTAACAACAAAACACACTGACAGAAATGCTGTGACAACAAAACACACTGACAGAAACGCTGCGACTACAAAACACACTGACAGAAACGCTGCAACATAAACATCCTGACAGAAATGCTGTGACAAAATAGAATGCTACGATAGAAACATACTGCTGATAGAACGCTATGACGGAAACATACTGCTGACAGAAACCGCTATGACGAACATACTGCTGACAGAACGCTATGACAGAAAACATACTGCTGACAGAAAACGCTACGACAGAAAACATACTGCTGACAGAAACCGCTATGACGAACATACTGCTGACAGAACGTTATGACAGAAAACATACTGCTGACAGAAACCGCTATGACGAACATACTGCTGACAGAAACGCTATGACAGAAAAACATACTGCTGACAGAAAACGCTATGACAGAAAACATACTGCTGACAGAAACCGCTATGACAGAAACACACCGCTGACAGAACGCTACGACAGAAGACATACTGCTGACCGAAAACGCTATGACAGAAAACATACTGCTGACAAAAAACGCTATGACAGAAAACATACTGCTGACAAAAAACGCTATGACAGAAAACATACCGCTGACAGAACCGCTATGACAGAAAACATACTGCTGACAAAAAACGCTATGACAGAAAACATACCGCTGACAGAACCGCTATGACAGAAAACATACAACTGATGACACCGCTATAACAGAACATACTGACAGCAAGCGCCATGACGGAAACATGCTACTGACAGACAACCGCTAAGCAATGAACAACGTGAGGCAAGCACAAGCCATGATATCCCACAAACCGCCCCCCCCCCTTCTGGACTGTACCCCCTCCCCTAGAACCGTGCCCCCCAAGGAAGCCAGACTGTCATGAAAGACTCCCCTCCCCATCCTGGCCTGGCAACCATACCTGGAATTCCTAGGGAACCTGGTGATAGGAGGAACCAGGACCAAGGGTGTCCACTACTCCATGCCCCGGGAAGGAAGAACCGCTGAGAGGGCCTACCCCCCCCTGAGTGAGGCCTCCCGAGCGTCTGGACCAGCCATGCCAGCACCATGGGAACCAGAGAGTTTGATCATCACCAGCATCAAACTCCCGGCCGACCGTGCTGCCATTCTGGCTCTAGGAGAACAGTGGCGGGTCCTACGCTGATGCAGGATAGAGCCCTAGCAGTGGCAAACAGGAAAGTGTATGGACGGACACCCCCAGCCCCCCCCCGCGAGCATTGGAAGAAGCAGACGGGCGGCCTCCTCAATGCTAGCTGGAGCCCCGGCAGCGCGGGTGGATGTATGGCCCCCCCTCGCCCGGCGCGAGCAACGGGAGAAGCGGGCGGCCCCACCAATGCCAAATGCAGCATGCGCCAGACGGATGACAGCCCCCCTCTCCCGGCGTGAACCAAGTGCTGCACAGTGGTGGATGACTGGCAAGAGCCCCGGGAGTGTGGCGGCCGACCCCCCCCCTCCCCCAGCTCGGCATGAGCAGGACATAGCCCTAGTAGTGGCTAACAGGATGGGTGGAATGTACGGACAGCCCCCCCCCCCCGGCGATGCCACCGGGCGGGCGGCCCTCTTGCTGGAAGGAGCAATGGCAGCATGGGTGGTGGGTGGATGCGCGCCCCCCCCTCTCCCGGAACGAGCACCGGGCGGCCTCCTCGAGTGAGCGGGCGAACATCCCCCCCCCAGCCTGGCGTGAGCCCAGGCAACAGGGGGCAGACAGGAGGCAGCATAGGGAGAAGAGAGCGGGGCCCCTCCCCCCACGATGCCCAGCGTAAGGACCCTTCCCGGACGGCGCTGGGGGGAACGCAGAGACAAGCAGGCGGGTGGGCGGCCCCCCTCGATGTAGCCTGGAGTGAGCACCGGGAGGGGAACCGCCACATTAGAGGGGAGGAGGGATAAATAGCCCTCCGACTCCTCCTACAAACTCAGGCACGCCTGCGGCCCCGCCTTCCACTTGTCCCAAAATTGTCCGAAGTGCCCGCCATAATGTCGCAGTCACAAAAAAAAAAAAAAAAAAAAATTAAAAACATACAAACAAATCGCTAATCCCCGCCATTAGTAGTAAAAAAATAAATTAATAAAATAATCCCTTATTTTGTAAACACTATAAATTTTGCGAAAAACCAACGGATAAACGCTTATTGCGATTTTTTTACCAAAAATAGGTAGAAGAATACGTATCGGCCTAAACTGAGGAAAAAAAACATTTTATATATATTTTGGGGGGATATATATTATAGCAAAAAGTTAATATTGCATTTTTTTCAAAATTGTCGCTGTATTTTTGTAGGGTTGTCCTGATACCGATACTAGTATCGGTATCTGGACCGATGCCGAGTATTTGCGGGAGTACTTGTAAATACCCCCGATACTAAAATAGAATACTTCCCCCCCCCCTCTATTGCAGCGATGTCCTGTCTCTCATACTTATAGATGATATGATGCCGCCGCTGCCGCATACCGCCGTTAATCCCCCTTCATTATAGCTAGCGCGCATTACAAGCTTTCGTTTTGAATACTTGTAATGCCCGCGTCGCCGTGTATTGACACTCCCCTTCTTGGGATTGGATGGATCTGTTCAATCCTGAGCAAGGGGGTGTGTATGCACGAATCTGCGTATAGACACCCCTTCTATACCGCGTATAGAAGGGGAGTGTCTATACATGGCGGCGCGGGCATTTACAAGTGTTCAGAATGAAAGCTTGTAATGCGCGCTGCGCTATAATGCAGGGAGATTAACGGCGGTAGGCGGCAGCAGCGGCGGCATCATCATATCTACAGGTATGAGGGACAGGACATGGCTGCAACATGTGGGGGACAGACATGGCTGCAACATGTGGGGGGGACACATTGAAAAAAAAGTATCGGTATTGGCGACTACTTGAAAAAAGTATCGGTACTTGTACTCGATCCTAAAAAAAAAAAGAGGTATCGGGACAACCCTATATTTTTGTTTATAGCGCAAAAAATAAAAAACCGCAGAGGTGATCAAATACCACCAAAAGAAAGCTCTATTTGTGGGGAAAAAAAGGACAACAATTTTGTTTGGGAGCCACGTCGCACGACCACGCAATTATCAGTTAAAACGACGCAGTGCGGAATCGCAAAAAGGGGCAAGGTCCTTTACCTGCATTTTGGTCCGGGTCTTAAGTGGTTAAGGTTTGTTTGAAGGCTTATTTCACTTATTTGGTGTGTGGATTAAAGGCGTTTGTAATGGCAATTCTTTCCCTAAATAGCTTCCTTTACCTCAGTGCAATATTCCTCCTCACTCACCTGGTGTGGAGAAAACCTCTTGAGGGGGAGGGGCGACCAGGAAGTCAGGACGCTCTGTACTTTGCAGATAGAGAAAGGAGCTGTGTGTTAGTGGGCGTCCTGCTCACCCCCTCCCCCTCAAGAGGTTTTCTTTACACCAGGGAAAAAGCCTTGCATTACTGTGTGGAGTTACAGACAGAAGAACAGGAAGTGAGGGTTTCTCAGAAGAAATAAGGACATTTAAAAGCAAAATCAAAGGATGAGGTAAGTAAGGAAGCCATTTATGGAAAATTATTTTACCTTTACAACACCTTTAATGATGAAAGAGAGGCTTTACAAGTACTGAAGGAACACTGCTTGTATGTCCTAAAGATAGTATAGTGGTTATGGTGAATGGCATTTGCGTGGGCTTAGCAATTCAGCTATTCAGCATTCCCACGCATTTTCCTCAGGAAAAGCATTTTCTAGTTTACTATTCTCTTTTTCCACCCTCAATTATTTACTGTGTGAATGTTTGCTTAGTCTTGTTTAGTCCACCCCCTTTTTTTTTGGTATTGTTTCCAAGGGACTCTTGGGTGTGTTTTTTCAGGGCTACTGAGATGGTCTCCAGTTTGTTTGACTACTCTGGGTACCTCAGGTTTATTTAAACTGATACGTAGTAAAAGGGAGTAATATTTGTATTTACCCAAGAGCAGGGGCATTTGGCTATAATACCCTCCACTAAGTTGGTGGGAGACCTGCCCACATGGATCGAATGTCCAGGGCAGGCGGGGTGTCCCTTTGTCCCTTACTGTTCCTCCCAGTTGAAACTGTTGTCCGAGCTCAGGAATGGGCACGCCCCTTACCTTTCCCATCCCTCCTCCCTTCCCCTTTGTTCCCCCCCCCCACCCCCTTTCCCCCCTGGTTGTTGTTTTTTTGGGCTATGTTGTATTGTGCAACTGTCAATATTACTTGAAAATGAAAATAAAGATTTTGCAAAAAAAAAAAAAAAACACACACTAGGCATACAAGGCAGAGGTCCTGGAGGTGATAATCCCATGTTTACCACATTATACCAGAGTAGTAAGCAAGTCGTTCAAAATAATTTAACCCTCCTTGGGCACCCATTAAAAAATATATACATAAAGCTTTAAAAAAAAGTGAGAAAACCCTGGATTTTAACACTTACTGTAAAAATAGAATTTTTGTACAGACACAGCAGCAATCTTGACAGTAGGGTATTAGCCTTCTATTAGGAGAGGACTAGGCAGAAAACATGTTAAAACACACATCAAAACTGTACAGTATCGCCCAGGGGGTGGTCCCATCAAAAAGCAGTACAAACATAGAAAAGGAAGGGGGGGGGGGGGAGGTCGGTGCTGTGTCCATCCATGAACTCAGAAAAGGGTTTTACTTATGGTGAGTAAAAAAATCATATTTTCTCTTCCATTCATGGACGGACACAGCAGCAATCTTGACAGTAGGGACGTCCCCAATCAGTGTCAAAAACGAGGGGTGGGAACGGCATTAAAAACAACTTCACCCGAAACAACCAGAGCACCTCAACGGAGGAGATGCAACGTTTATACAGCCGCCGTCAAAACTTTGCGGCCAAAGCAAAACATCCGAAGATGCAGTCACATCAACTGTGTAAAATTTTTACACGCCACCTTACACACCTGAGAAACAGACACTGATGTCAAAAAGCCCAAAAGGCACCTATTGCTTTGGTCGAATGCGCCATGACAGGAAAGAGAGGCGCCCGCCCCTTTAAGGGCATAGGCCTGAATCACGACCTGTCTGATCCACCTAGAGATGGTGGCCAACGAGACCGCCAGACCCATCTTAGGACCAACCACCGAAACAAACAGTGAGTCCGACCTCCCAAACGGAGCAGTAGCAGACAGGTACACTCGCAGAGCTCGGAGAACGTCCAGGGAATGCCACGCAGCCTCTTTGGGACGCGACAGACAAGGACACAAAAATCGGGAGTACAATGTCCTCATTGAGTTGAAAGGCCGAAACGACCTTAGGAAGAAATGAAGGCTGCAGACGCAGCAACACCTTATCCCTGTGGAGGATCAAATAGGGAGCCTTGCAAGACAAGGCTGCCAGCTCAGAGACCCATCTGACGGAAGTAATGGCCACCAAAAAGGCCACCTTCTGAGAGTCAATAAGGGAATCTCTCTAATGTTCTCAAACGGCGGTTTCTAAAGTACTGAGAGGACCAGATTCAAGTGCCATGGGGGTTGTGGAGGACGCACCGGAGGGGCCACATGTCAAACCCCCTGCACAAACGTACTCAGCATGGAGTGAGCCACTATGGGTCATTGAAAAGAAGACAGCCAAGGGTGAAATCTGCCCCATAACTGTACTTGAGGCAAGTTTTTGGTCCACCCCACTCTGTAGAAACAGCAGGATCCTGGAAACCGAATATGCACGCGGGCGCCACTTCATCTGCTCACAGAGATGTAGGTCTTCCACATGCGACGATAAATCTTCCGAGAGGACGACTACCGTGCCCTCAGCATGGTAGATATCACTGAGTCAGACATACCACGGCCCCTTGCCAAGCTGTTAAAGCCAGCGACTGTAAAGCAGGATTAAATATGGGACCTTGCGACAGAAGGTCCTCTTGCATCAGCAGACGCCAAGGAACATTTGCTATCTGACGCATTAAGACTGCGTACCAGGGCCGTCATTGGAGTCCCTTCGGCCTCCACTCTGGGGGGGGGGGGGGGGTTGGAGTCCACCCATGGGTCTTTTAAATTGGCCAAGACTAATCTTGTTACACCCACCAGAGTTTTAAATTTCACAGTTATTTTCAACACAAAAGGGAGCTTATGTGCTTAAATACAATACATGTAAATCTGACGGACCATTTACATGTTAAATTTTAAAAGCCGCAGCAAACCTGCTGACCTTACATGGTTGCCAATGTTAAAGAACACATGGTTTTCACATTTAACTAAATGTGAAAATCAGATAAGGTGTTCTGTCACATAAGCAAGCATGTAAGGTTTGCTGCTGTTTTTAAAATTTAACATGTGAACAGTCCGTTGGATTTCCAAATACTGTATTTAAGCACATAAGCTCCATTATGTGTTGAAAATAACTGAAATCTAAAACTCTGTTGGGTGTAACAAGATGTCCGCTTGCCCCCCTTCTCACTATCATCACTGTGCAGGAGTGTGGGTGGAGCAACATGGCAGCAACGAAACGTCACTTCCTGACGAGACAGCCGCCGCTGGGTGTACCAAGATGGCCGCCGCTCCGGAGCTAGGCTGCGGAGTGCTCCGCGGATCGTGTGGTGCAACGATCCTAACAGGGTTACCCATTCGGATCACGGACGATCCGTTGCACCACTACCGGGTAGTAGGGCTGCATTAACCACTTGTCATCTGCCCACCGTCAAAAGACGGCGGGCAGACGACTCCATTATCCTGACATCACGTCATATGACGTGATGTCCCTTTAAAGCCGCGGGCGTCGCCGGCGGCGCGCGCGCGCACCCGCCGCTCTGCGGGGATCCTGTGCGAGTGCCCGGCGGCAACGATCGCCGCCGGGCACACGCGATTGCTCAGTAACTGAGCTGGGACGTGCAGCTCTGTGTGTAAACACAGAGCTGCACGTCCCTGTCAGGGAGAGAGGAGAGCGGTTGTGTCCCTTGTACATAGGGACACAATCGGTCACCTCCCCCCAGTCACCCCCCCTACAGTTAGAACACTCATAGGACACACATTTAACCCCTTCCCCGCCCCCTAGTGGTTAACCCCTTCACTGCCAGTCACATTTATACAGTAATCAATGCATATTTATAGCATTTTTCACTGTATAAATGTAAATGGTCACAAAAATGTCAGAAAAGTGTTCGAAATGTCCGCCATAACGTCGCAGTCCCAATAAATAAATAAAAAAAAAAAAAATAAAAATAAAAAATAAAAATCGCAGATCGCCGCCATTAATGGTAAAAAAAAAAAAAAAATGCCATAAACTATCCCCAATTTTGTAAACGCTATAAATTTTGCGCAAACCAATCGATAAACGCTTATTGCATTTTTTTTTTACCAAAAATATGTAGAAGAATACGTATCGGCCTAAACTGAGGGGAAAACATTTTTTTTATATATTTTTTGGGTTATTTATTATAGCAAAAAGGAAAAAATATTGCATTTTTTTAAAAATTGACGCTCTATTTTTGTTTATAGCGCAAAAAATAAAAACCGCAGGAGGTGACCAAATACCACCAAAAGATAGCTCTATTTGTGGGAAAAAAAAGGACGCCAATTGTCAGTTAAAGCGACGCAGTGCCGGAAGCTTATATTTTGTCTGGGCAGGAAGGGGGTGTAGGTGCACTGTAGGCAAGTGGTTAATGACCGAATTGCTGGGGGAATGGTAGGAGTGTGTGGCAAGGAGAGCCGAACAGCAGCATCTCCATGCAGGGGGACATCTAGGAATGTAATTAGTCCCCCGAGTTCAGTGTAGTGTCACCAATCAGTGCCCACCACTGCTACCAATCAGTGCATATTAGCAATGGCAGTCAGTGCTGCCCATCAATACTGTCAATTAATGCCCATCAGTGCATCAATGAAGGCGAAAATTACTTAGTTACAAAATCTACTGACAGAAACCAAGTAAAAAAAAAAAAAAAAAAAATTTTCTCTTCAAAATGTTTGGTCTTTTTTTTTGTAAAACAAATAAAAAACCCAGCAGTGATTAAATATCACCAAAAGAAAGCTCTATTGGTGTGAAAAAAAAAAAAAATAGCTTTGGTACAGTGTTGCATGACCATGCAATTGTCAAAGTGTTACAGCGCTGAAAGCTGAAAAATGGCTTGGGCAGCAAGAGGGTGCAAGTGTCCTGTAGGCAAGTGGTTGAATAAGGACAAAAAAAAATTAGATAGATAAAACCCTGCCAGTTTGCCCCCCCAAATGCAGCCAGTTTGTCCCCAGCCCCACACTTACCTTCCACGGATCAGTGCCATCCTCCTCCACACTCCCTCGATGTCGCTTCAGCCAATCAGGTGACCAATATCCAGACTCGATGCACCCGAATAGCTGAGAGGCAGGTCAGTGTTAGGGAAGCGATTCCCTAACACAACATGGTACGCACAGCCGTGCGCCTTCTGTTTAACCATTTGGCTCTTATCAGGAAACTCAGGCTCTAATCGGGAAGCCTATTAGAGCCTATGGCTCTAATTTAGGCACTTCCAAAACACACCCACCGCTTGTTATTCAAATGGTCGGCGCTCAACAGGGGGCCGGACACCTGAATAGTGGGCGGCAGCGATATATTCATGCAATGCATGAATATATCTACTGTTGAGTGACAGGTGCAGGAGAGAGGGGGCTGCGCTCCTGCACCCACCGCCACTGTCACCTACTTTCCATGCTTAAAAATGTAACCTTGGTAACCTTTACTAGGATGAATTAAAGCACAGGATTAAACATAGCAGCCTAAGGAAACCCATGCTGTACTGTTTTGACTTTAACAGAGTGACTGAATTCGAAGTCTGCTTCAAACAACTGATAAACCTTACTGCATTTCAGAACTAGCACAAGAATGTTTTAGAATGCATGAGGCTTTTAAAGTGGTGTACCAACCAACCAGCGCCCAAATCAGACTAACAACAAGGCTATTAACATTGTCTTTGTATTGCAAGCCTTAAGGGACGTGGATAGAGATATATATATATATATATATATATATCTAACGCAACACGATTATCAGACTTGTCTCTTACGCTAGACTAGAGCAATAGTTGCAGGCAGGGGGTAAACCAAAGATGGCGATCGCAGACGTCCACAATATAAACAGGGCCTTCAAATTGCCGCACAAGAAAAGAGTAACCACCCAACATTTTCAGTCCAAGAAAGTACTCGTCCTTTACAGCTAATAAAAAATACTACAGGAACCCGACTTCAAGTTATTACTTACCTTTTTCAGCTCTAGGTCTACAGATCCAGCCATCTTGCTTCAGTTGAAGAGTGCACGTCTGAACAATGCGGGATGTGATTGGTTGCTTCGAGCCAATAAGCAACGACTGATTACGAACAAAAACGGCAGGTTATATGTATGTAAAAAAAAAATAGAAATGTGAATAGTCTGATAAATGCATTAATGAGATGTGTACACAGGGAGAATCTCAGCACCACTTTGATTTCATGCGCAAAAAAAAAAAAATCTATGTGTGTTGGTGGTTTCTTTTCATTCATTGTGGGATGTACTAAACTGCATATTGGCATGATGGGATGATTGGATTATTGGCTGCAATACTGAGAACTCTCACTAGATGTCAGTGCACTTTATACACATATAAATGGTAATGATTCTGTTGTTTCTCAAATAATGTTATTCTTTCCTGACATGCTTGATACAATGTTGCAAGAAGCAGTTGCTAATGTTTAACTGTTCACTTGCTGTTTTTTAATGCAGCTGTACAACAGGATCATAGTAAATTATACTTAATTAATTGAAAAATAAAATTTGACCCGTTTTTGATGGAAATATGGGTAGAATTATTATGTTAACTCCTGACAATTAACATATGTAATCCATTACTGATAATAATATGCATATAATTATTTTTCTACATGGGATTATGGATGGAACATTGGTTATAAATATACATGGCAATAGTACGTCCCTTCATTGTTAAATATGTGGCTTGATAATTTGAAGTGGTAGAAAACGCCACTTTTTATTTTGGGAACATACAGGTAAGCCTATAATAAGCCTTAAAGCAGAGGTGCTCCCGATTTTTATTTATTTTTTGTAAAAAAGCCAGCAGCTACTATTTAGCTGCTGACTTTTAAAAAATGGACACTTACCTGTCCAGCGTGCCCGCTTGTCCCTCGGATGCTGAAGGAATCAGGAAGTGAAGCTTTGCGGCTTCACTGCCCCGTTCCCTACTGGGCATACGCGATTCGCGCAGCGCATCATAACTGGTCCCCGCTCTCTCCTGGGAACAGTGTGTTTCCCAGAAGACGTGGGGGGAGTGGCGTGAGTCTATGCCCGAAAGTGGGTGCAAATACTTGTCTTAGATCTGCACCCCCTCCCCCCATAGAAAGGTGCCAAAATGTGACACCGGAGGGGGGGAGGGTTCCAAAAAGCAGTGCACCTGCGAATTACCTACACGAGCCATAGACTTCTATTACCTGCAAGTTTGGTGAGCTTTCTGAAAGTGCCCCAACAGGATGTAATAGAAGTCTATGGCAAAGTGCAGCTAACCTGCAGGAAATCCACAGGTGAACTTGCAGTGCGAGTAAACCGTGCATCAGTGTAAAAGCAGCCTTAGGCCCCTTTCACATGATCAGTCCGACCCTTCATTCACCTCTTAAGCTGCGTACACTTAAGGAGACATGTCCGATGAGACAGGTCCGACGGACCGTCTTCATCGGACATGCCTGAAGGGATCTTTTGGTCTGATGTGTGTACACACCATCAGACCAAAATCCCTGCGGACAGAGAAAGCGATGACGTATAACACACCGACGTGCTCAAACAAGGAATTTCAATGCTTCCACGCATGCGTCGTATCAATTCGACGAATGCGCGGGTTTCGGTCCGATGGTTGGGCGTACTAACCATCGGACATGTCCGACGGACAGGTTTCCAGCGGACAAGTTTCTAAGCATTTTGGGGTGAGTATTACCCTGCTTACTACAATAGTGGGGGAGGGGGAGAGAGAAGGGGTACAGCTGCTGCACTTAGGCCAGAATCACACTTGTGCGCTGCGAATTTCAGCTCTGTAATCTCTCTGCAAAGATAAGAGAAGTGTTCAGCAGATTAGCAACATTTTAGCTGCGAATTTGGAGACCTGGGAGAAGTTACGGGTGAGAGGAGAGTGGGGGAGATGTGTATTGAGCTGAATGAGAGAAATTCCTAAAAAAAACTGAACACATCTGCAAATCAGCTGCGTACCCATAGAAGATAATGGATCTGAATTCGCACCTGAGCCGCACCGCAAGACATAAAATCCGCACACGTTTTTACTGCAATGCGCAGGGCGAATGCATCGCACATATGTGAACCAGCCTCATTGAAAACAATGTATTTAGAAATGTTCTGCGTATAGATGCGGTTTAAGCCGCAACCAATTCGCATAAGTGTGAATCCGGCCTGAATGGTGTATCAAGCCAGGAACAAATAAAGAATAAAGGGGTAGTGCTGCGCTGTGGAGGGGAGTGGGGTAACGTGCAAAGGAAGTGTGGCAAATCTTATTATATTGGAAAATAAACTCTAACTAGTGATCATAAGTAACAATAATAAAAAAATAAAAATGACAGTGGTAAATTCTAACAAGTAGATAGCATTAAAATAAACATGCTACAGTGCAGCCAAGGCTAGCTGCCAAAATGTGAAGTAGTAAACAATTGTTGTACAATTGTAGTAGTAAACAACAGTGCAAGTAGTAACAAAAGTACTGATACACGATAGGGTGTACACAGAGGTGTATTTGGGTTTTGTGCTGCCCTAGGCCTGACTAAACTTGCACACCCTCTAATTTAAATATGACCCACCCCTTCCTGTCAAAGCCACATCCCTGTCATATTCATGGGAAGAGGACAGAGGGACGCCCTGGGAGAAGGACAGAGGGACGCCCTGGGAGAAGGACAGAGGGACGCCCTGGGAGAAGGACAGAGGGACGCCGTGGGAAGAGGAGAGAGGGATGCCGTGGGAAGAGGACAGAGGGCCGCCCCCCACAAAGTGCCGCCCTAGGCCTGGGCCTTGTTGGCCTAGGCCAGAATACATCCCTGGGTGTACAGCGTGCCAGGTACAACACACAGCGGTGATTGTAAGGATAAAGTTACATTTCCATACAGTAGATATCTGTAAACATAACTACAGGTAAATTTAAAGTAAAAAATGCTGGTGTAAAAGCCAAAGTGACGTGAAGAAAAGTTGATTTCAAGTGTTATCTTCAGGATAAGTAAGGGGACATCCTTACTTAGCCTGAAGATAACTCTTGAAATCAACTTTTCTTCACGTCACTTTGGCTTTTACACCAGCATTTTTTACTTTGAATTTACCTGTAGTTATGTTTACAGATATCTGTATGGACATTTAACTTTATCCTTACAATCACCGCCGTGTGTTGTACCTGGCACGCTGTACACCCTATCGTGTATCAGTACTTTTGTTACTACTTGCACTGTCAATTGTTTACTACTTCACATTTTGGCAGCTAGCCTTGGCTGCACTGTAGCACGTTTATTTTGATGCTATCTACTTGTTAGAATTTATCACTGTCATTTTTATTATTGCTACTTATGATCACTAGTTAGAGTTTATTTTTCCATATAATAAGATTTGCCACACTTCCTTTGCACGTTACCCCACTCCCCTCCACAGCGCAGCACTACCCTTTTATTCTTTATAAGTTTCTAAGCATGTTTAGAAACTTTTGTCCGATGGAAACCTGTCCGCTAGGCCGTACACAGGATTGTACCCCAGTGCCAGCCCAGCAACACCAGCTGCCCTTATCTGTGCGCCGGCGCGCCCCTGGCGCAGGCGCGCAATGCGCCAATGGTGCGTGCGCGTGCACGACTGGTGCGCGCGCGTGCATGTTTGCGCTAGTTTGGCGCCAATGTGTGTTTAAAAGCCAGCCAGCTGCAGCAGCCTCTTGCTGTCTGATCTGCAGCGTATGTGTGATCTAACCCGTTACTCTGATTGAATCTGTTCCTGTACCGACCCGGCTCCGTCTGACTACCCGAACCTCTCCAGCCCGACCTTGGCCCGCCTTGACCTCGTCTACTGCTGTTTACCGTTGCCAGACCTCCCTGCCTGAAATCCGACTACGCTTTGCCTGCTGAACCCTCTGCCTGCCTACGTGTCTGACCCGGCTCGCCTGACCCAGCTTCTGTCTAAACCCACGCTGTCCTAACACGGCTCTCTTCCAGCTCCAGAGTCGCTAGCTTCTGCACCAGCTCCAGAGTCGCAAGCTTCTGCACCAGAGTCGCTGACTCTCTTCCTCTGCTTCAGCTGCCCGGAAGGACCAGCGCCGTGCCTGATTCCTGCCATCATCCAGGCACTCTAAACCCGCTGCGCTCCTGAGCCCGCTGTTTCAAATCCAGCAGGTCCCGAGCCAGAGTTGTACGATAGGGCGCCTCCTGCGACTAGGCTCTGACGACCAGGTACGCCCTCATACCTAACAGTATCAGACAGCCATGTCAGATCCTGCAGGAGTCGCCCCCGTTGTGAAGGAAATTTGCAAACATTTGGCAGCCCTTACGCAAGCAATTAAGAGCCTACAAGAAGGGTACATGAGGCTAGAAGGACAAGTCCAAAAAGAAGGCAGATATAAAAACACATATGGCTTTATAGATATATAGATATATATATCTATATATCTAGATATATATCTATATCTATATACAGTGCCTTGCGAAAGTATTCGGCCCCCTTGAACTTTGCGAACTTTTGCCACATTTCAGGCTTCAAACATAAAGATATAAAACTGTAGATTTTTGTGAAGAATCAACAACAAGTAGGACACAATCATGAAGTGGAACGAAATTTATTGGATATTTCAAACTTTTTTTTAAATTAAAAAACTGAAAAATTGGGCGTGCAAAATTATTCAGCCCCTTTACTTTCAGTGCAGCAAACTCTCTCCAGAAGTTCAATGAGGATCTCTGAATGATCCAATGTTGACCTAAATGACTAATGATGATAAATAGAATCCACCTGTGTGTAATCAAGTCTCCGTATAAATGCACCTGCACTGTGATAGTCTCAGAGGTCCATTTAAAGCGCAGAGAGCATCATGAAGAACAAGGAACACACCAGGCAGGTCCGAGATACTGTTGTGGAGAAGTTTAAAGCCGGATTTGGATACAAAAAGATTTCCCAAGCTTTAACCACTTGCCGACCGCGCTATAGCAAAAATACTGCTACAGCACGGTCGAGCTACTGTGACACGACGTCCCTGGGACGTCGTCCTTCACTTCCGCGATTGCGTGTCCCCTGGGACGCGCTCGTGGAAGTGTCCGTGCTCGCCGGGTCTTCTAGATCACGGATCACGGTAAATTGCTGCTGATAGCGGCCGTTTACCACGTGATCGCGCCGTCATTCGATCACTTGTAAACAAACCAGCGTCATTTGATGACGCCGGTTTCTCCCTCTCCTCTCTGTACCGTTCGGTACAGTGTGCGAGGAGAGGGGGGGGAGCGGGGTGTCAGCAGCAGCGCTGTGGCTGGATCTGTGACAAATGCAGTCACAGATCCAGCCATCCCTCAATCCATCCCAGCTCTGCAATACCTCAGTACCCTGCAATCCCCAGTACCCTGCAATACCCCAGTACCCAGCAATACCCCAATACTCAACAATACCCCAGTACTCAACAATACCCCAGTACTCAACAATACCCCAGTACTCAGCAATACCCCAATACTCAACAATACCCCAGTACTCAACAATACCCCAATACTCAACAATACCCCAGTACTCAACAATACCCCAATACTCAACAATACCCCAGTACTCAACAATACCCCAATACTCAGCAATACCACAATACTCAGCAATACCCCAGTACTCAGCAATACTCCAATACTCAGCAATACCCCAATACTCGGCAATACCCCAGTACTCGGCAATACCCCAATACTCGGCAATACCCCAATACTCGGCAATACCCCAATACTCAGCAATACCCCGCCCGATACTCTGCAATACCCCGCCCGATACTCTGCAATACCCCACCCGATACTCTGCAATACCCCGATACTCTGCAATACCCCAATACTCTGCAATACCCCAATACTCTGCAATACCCTGCGCGATGCTCTGCAATACCCCAATACTCTGCAATACCCCAATACCCTGCATTATACTTTGCAATACCCCAATACTCTGCAATACCGCCTATGGGGATTTTTAAGTAGCAAAGTTTGGCGCCATTCCACGAGTGTGTGCAATTTTGAAGTGTGACATGTTGGGTATCTATTTACTCGGCGTAACGTCATCTTTCACATTATGAAAAAAAATTGGGCTAACTTTACTGTTTTGTTTTGTTTTAAGCACAAAACAGTTTTTTTTTTAAAAACACGCGTTCAATAAATTTCTGCGAAAATACCGTGCGAGATAAAAAGTTGTAACGGCCGCCATTGTATTCTCTAGGGTCTTTGCTAAAAAAGCATATATAATGTTTTGGGGTTCTATGTAATTTTCTAGCAAATAAATGATGATTTTTCCATGTAGGAGAGAAATGTCAGAATTGGTCTGGGTGTTCCAGAACGCCTGATGGCGTTCCCTGCATGTTGGGCCTCTGTATGTGGCCATGCTGTGTAAAAGTCTCACACATGGGGTATCACCATACTCGGGAGGAATAGCAGAATGTGTTTTGGGGTGTAATTTGTGGTATGCTGTGTGTGAGAAATAACCTGCTAATATGACAGAAACAATTTTTTTTTTTTTTTTACCGAATTTTCAGTCGTTTTTCTTTTATAGCGCAAAAAAATTAAAACCCAGAGGTGATCAAATACCACCAAAAGAAAGCTCTATTTGTGTGAAAAAAAGGACAAAAATGTCAAATTGGTACAATGTTGTATGACTGAGTAATTTTCATTCAAATTGTGAGAGCACCGAAAGCTAAAAATTGGTCTGGTTAGGAAGGGGGTTTAAGTGCCCAGTGGTCAAGTGGTTAAACATCCCAAAGAGGCACTGTGATAATATCGAAATGGAAGGAGTATCAGACCACTGCAAATCTACGAAGATCTGGCCGTCCCTCTAAACTTTCAGCTCATACAAGGAGAAGACTGATCAGAGATGCAGCCAAGAGGCCCATGATCACTCTGGATGAACTGCAGAGATCTACAGCTGAGGTGGGAGACTCTGTCCATAAGACAACAATAAGTCGTATACTGCACAAATCTGGCCTTTATGGAAGAGTGGCAAAAGAAAGCCATTTCTTAAAGATATACATAAAAAGTGTTGTTTAAAGTTTACCACAAGCCACCTGGGAGACACACAAAAAATATTTGGAAGAAGGTGCTCTGGTCAGATGAAACCAAAATCGAACTTTTTGGCAACAATGCCAAACGTTATGTTTGGCGTAAAAGCAACACAGCTCATCACCCTGAACACACCATCCCCACTGTGAAACATGGTGGTGGCAGCATCATGGTTTGGGCCTGCTTTTCTTCAGCAAGGACAGGGAAGATGGTTAAAATTGATGGGAAGTTGGATGGAGCCAAATACAGGACCATTCTGGAAGAAAACCCGATGGAGTCTGCAAAAGACCTGAGACTGGGACGGAGATTTGTCTTCCAACAAGACAATGATCCAAAACATAAAGCAAAATCTACAATGGAATGGTTCACAAATAAACATATCCAGGTGTTAGAATGGCCAAGTCAAAGTCCAGACCTAAATCCAATCGAGAATCTGTGGAAAGAACTGAAAACTGCTGTTCACAAACGCTTTTTATCCAACCTCACTGAGCTCGAGCTGTTTTGCAAGGAGGAATGGGCAAAAATGTCAGTCTCTCGAAGTGCAAAACTGATAGAGACATACCCCAAGCGACTTACAGCTGTTATCGCAGCAACAGGTGGCGCTACAAAGTGTTAACTTAAGGGGGCTGAATAATTTTCCCCCCCCAATTTTTCAGTTTTTTATTTGTTAAAAAGTTTGAAATATCCAATAAATTTCGTTCCACTTCATGATTGTGTCCCACTTGTTGATTCTTCACAAAAAAATATATATTGTGGGAGATTAGCTTGTCGGGATCACTTTTCTGAAACACAGTCCACAAGCAGGCACTTTCTTTTTAAGTCTGGCGGATGCCAGGTTTTATTTACAAAAGGTTTGCAGGTCAAAATAAACAAAACAGTAAATTAAATCCTTGCCGTCGTCCGGCACTAAACTAAACATCAGGGTCTCCTCTCTACACAGTGTGGGGCTGGTCCCCACCACCCACAAAATAAACAACAAAGCAAACCTTTTCTTGCAGTGACTTTACAGAGAGCTCCCCACACTCAGGTTCCCTCCTGAGTCTCCAAAAACCAGAGCACTGTTGTGCTCTCTTCCTGGTCTTTTTAAGGTCCAGCTGACATTGGACTCCAGTGGACCTAAACATCCAGACCGGAACCCTAGCCAGCCCCAGAGGCTGTAAAATCCCGGACCGGATTCCGGTTCAGTCCCTCATAATAGAACGAATGCGAGGTGAAATATACCTATTATCATGTATCGCACCTCGCATACCGTCACATATCCTCCCCCTCTGCTCAAGCCCCTGTGGCTGAGCACTTGACCCAACCATACAGTGCACACAGGAGAGGGCATATGCATTATTTTGGAGCTTTCCTGGCCTGTGCTCCACCGTAAACTTAAAGGGCTGTAAAGCCAGGAACCACCTTGTCACACGAGCATTTTTCTCCCTGTTGTGACACATCCACTTCAGGGGAGCATGGTCTGTGACCAGCTTAAATGACCTCCCCAGTAGGTAATACCTCAGGTAGTCTAAGGCCCACTTAATGACGAGACACTCCTTTTCTACGATGGCATAATTTTTTTCGTGCTTGTTCTATCTTCTGGCTCAGGTATACCACTGGGTGCTCCGCACCATCCCTGTTCTGTGACAGTATGGCCCCTAGGCCCACCTCAGAGGCGTCCGTCTGTACAACAAACTCCTGGCTAAAATCCGGGGTTACTAGTACGGGTACCATACAAAGAGCCTGTTTTAACTTCTGAAATGCCTCCTCGGCTTCGGGGTTCCACTTGACCATGACCGACCCCCTACCCTTTGTCAGGTCGGTCAAGGGGGCGGCAATGGTGGCAAAATTGTGTATGAAACGCATCTCCGTGCAGATAAACGCCATCCGCTTATACTAAAACGAGCCCTCAGGAGTGGAAAAGGCAGTCTTCTCCTTGGCCAATTCAGTAAGTGGTATCTGGCAATAACCTTTCGTTAGGTCTAGGGTCGTTATGTAGCGAGCCTGTACCAACCTGTCCACAAGTTTGTCGACCCGGGGCATCGGGTAGGCGTCAAACTTGGACACACTGTTAAGTTTTCTAAAGTCATTACAAAACCTGATACTGCCATCAGGTTTGGGACCAGCACTATGGGACTTGACCACTCAATGTGGGACTCTTCGATCACATCCAACTCCAACATATTTTTTATTTCCTCTGCAACTGCCTCTCGCCTCTCTGCAACTGCCTCTGGAATTCTATACGGTTTTACATTTACCCGAACCCCTGGTTCCGTCACTATGTCATATTGGATCGTGTTGGTCAGTCTGGGTAAGGGGGAGAAAAAGTCTCTATCTTTCTGCACGAATGCCCTAACGTCACTTTGTTGTGCTACGGACAGGGAATCCGTGATGGGGACGTCAGGTGTCACGGGTATCCGGTCTGTTGGAGGCGGGGACGTGGCCAGTAAAGTCTCTCGGTCCTTCCAGGGCTTTACAGTAAGAGATTTACATGGTAAATTTGGTGTGGTTTCCTTTTACCTGGCTTGTAGACTTTGTAGTTTACCTCCCCCACCCTTTCGACAACCTCAAAGGGACCCTGCCACTTGGCTAGAAACTTACTTTCTACCGTGGGAACCAGTACCAACACTCTGTCCCCTAGGCTGAAAGTACGAACCTTGGCACCCCGGTTATAGACCCTCCTCTGGGCCTCCTGGGCTCGCTCCATATGTTCCCATACCAGGGGCAGGACAGCTGCGATTCGATCCTGCATCAAAGAGACATGCTCTATGACGCTCCTATATGGGCTGACCTCTGTTTCCCACGTTTCTTTGGCAACATCTAGCAGGCCCCTGGGATGCCTACCATACAAGAGCTCAAAGGGGGAATAGCCTGTGGATGCCTGCGGAACCTCTCGTATGGCAAACATGAGATATGGTAGCAAAAAATCCCAGTTTCTCCCATCCTTGTCGACCACCTTTTTCAGCATACTCTTCAATGTTTTATTAAACCTTTCGACCAGACCATCTGTCTGGGGGTGGTAGACAGAAGTACGGAGATGGGAGATTTTGTACAATCTACACAACTCCTTGGTAACCCTAGAAATAAAAGGGGTGCCCTGATCGGTCAAGATCTTTTTTGGGATCCCCACTCGACTAAACACCTGGACCAATCCTTGGCAATAGCCTTAGCAGAGGTGTTACGCAAGGGTATGGCCTCAGGATAGCGAGACGCATAGTCCAGGATCACCAGAATATGCTGGTGACCTCGGGCAGGTTTTCACCACCGGCCCCGTCTGGTCCATGCCAATCCTCTCAAAGGGGACCTCGATTATTGGTAGAGGGACAAGGGGGCTGCGAAAATGGGGCGACGGTGCTGACATTTGGCACTCCGGGCACGATTCACAGTACTCCTTGACCTCTGCATGCAAACCGGGCCAGAAAAATCTTTGGGCGATTCTCTCCTTGGTTTTTTCGACCCCGAGATGTCCCCCCATTACATGACCATGAGCTAGGTCTAGCACCACCCTGCGAAAGGGTTTGGGAACCAGTAGCTGTTCTACCTCTTCCTCTCCATGTTTTATCACTCGATATAACAAATTGTTTTTAATTGCCATGTAGGGGAAGGACAACACCCAATTAGAATCCACCGGTTCCCCATCCAACATCTTAAAATTTTCCCTGGCTTTCATGAAGGTGGGCTCTCGCAGCTGCTCAGTACAGAAATCCTCTCTCCTGACCTCTAAGTCGGGTACCACATTTTGGCTACTCTCTATGTCAGGATCAGATGGGATTTCCTGTTTGTTTCCCTCAGGCTGGGTGCTAGCTTCCAAGTCCTCTGGTTCCCCAGCCATGGCAGGGAAAGGAAGAGGATCTCCGGCTTCCTCGATCCCACCAACAGCATGCCTTTCCCTTTGGCAAAACGGGTCTGGTGAGAGTTCCCGTGTTTCCCCAGCAGGGGAAGCTCTATCTACGAGCCTCCCTTTGCTCTCCCATAACTTCCAAAAATGGGGAAAATCTCACCCCACTAAAGCTTCATGGAGCAGTGAGGGTACACTGTTACCCTGTTACCCTACCCTGCCACATTGCCGATTCTTCAGCCAGGATTTCAGCACTGTCAGCTGATATTTCCTCATAGTCCCAGGCAAAGGGAGCCCCATCCTGCTGCTGAGCGGAGTCTAGCAGTTGTTTGTAGGCAAATTCCAGCTCCCATTCCTGAACGGCCAGACATTCCAAATCTTCCTGTAACCAGTGGCCTTCCGAGATATTCAACTTTTCCTCTCTGTGCTTCATTATGTCCTCCAAGCGCCACTCCCAATCATTTCCAAAGTCGGGATCCCTGGACATCTTCCAATACAACAATCCCAGGCCATCATAGTCAAAGCCTTCCGTGGGGCTGTCATCCACTGACCACGGGCACTCTTGGACTGCATGCCACCGGAGGGCTCTGTAGCTCTCGTCCAACCGCATCTCTGCCCGGATCAGCCTGCTTAACTCTGTTGTTCACTCCTGCTTTGGTTGTTCCCCCAATAACAGCATTCTTACTTCATACTGTGACCAGTACCTTCTATGGATGGAGGCGAGAGCTTTTCCCTGGTGTCGCTGCTCGCGGGCTAGCGCTTCTTTCCAGAGTTCACAGCGGATCGAATCAGACCATCCAAGCAGGACCTCCTTTGATACTGGTCCTCTGTACTGTATCTGCTTCTCTCGCAACCTCCTTCTGAATTCCTCTTCCATGGTTACTGGTATCTGTACCTCTCCTCTTCTTTGATTTGGTGCTGCTTCTTTAGGCGTTGTCACCGATCGCCGTATTTCTGCAATTCTCAGCTCCTGTTGCCGCTCTCTTTTTTTTTGTTGCCGCTCTCGTTCTCTCTGTTGCCGCTCTCGTTCTCTCTGTTGACGCTCTTGTTCTCTCTCATCCTGCCGCTGGAGGTCTCTAATGGTATTCTGTCTGGCGGTCTCTGATGGGTTAGCACCATATAATGCCAACCGCTGTTGAACTTGCTGCTGGAACAAGTCTTCAACTGACCGGGGTCCTGCATCACCATCCCTCTGATCCATCTCGGCTAGCGCAATGATCAGCGTGGCCTTGTTCTTCCCACCGGTCCCTCCACGGCTCTCAAGCAAGTCTTTTAGCGTGGCTCTCCTGCATGCTGCATAGCTGGTCATTTATGGTGGTGGTTTGGAGTTGTCCCAGTAACTGGAGAGCAAATCCCACAGCTGCCAACCAATGTGACGAGACCCTTTCTCGCCCAGGTCCTCCTCTCCCGACACTCCTCTGCTTCTATTCGGTCATATTGCAGCTTGCAACATCTGATGGTCCAGTCATCCAAGATTCCAGGATCCAACCTACAGCTATGTGCCGATTGGATCCATGAAGAACACACACCAAACGAGTTGTATGTATGTTCAACCAGAACTCTACTTTATTGAAACACTCAGCTGGTTATATACAGGTTACAGCTTTCATCAATCAAACAACAATGAAATCTCCACCCCCTTTTTTACACACTGGGATTTCCATACAGAGACATTTCGGCACCGATGTATTTAGCATGACTTTACTACCTCAGAGAGAATGACATTCCTGTAGACAATGACATCAGTGAAGTTAACAGAATACGTTATCTAGCCGGCTTGTCTCCGCATAGAGAGGAGGTCATTACTACATCTGAGAGATCACACTTTTTTAGATAATGACATGCTAATCCAATACTCCTGATAATCAAAAGGCTCAAAACAGTGTTATCACACAATAGAAAGGTAAAAGGGCCGACTGAATTAACACCTCTACACACTGGACAATGAATGTCTTTCACAAGCCACTTAGCCTTTCAATAGTCCTCAATAGTCTGATTCAGTTCAATCCCCATCTAGACAGACACCTCATAATGTCCAAAGGCATCCTGCAATATGTCCTATCCATAATGTCTAATCTTATGTAATACATGAAGTATGATTTCACGGTCCAAGACAGCATGGCAACGAAAACACCGTATTTGCCCTACCCCCAGTCCTCTTAACGGTCCCAAAGACCTTCTTGGCTTCTTTGGCCAGTGTAACGGAACTATGGGCCAGATTCACGAACACTTGCGCTGGAGTATTTGGATATGCGCCGCGTAACTGTGATGATGCGCCGTCGTTTCTATGTGCCCGTACCCACCAAACTAGATGCGCCCAATAACGGGTCATTTGCGACCGGCGGAACGTTCCGACGCCAGAGTATCGTCAGCGTTTATTTTCGCTGGGCGCATCAGTCGCGCCCATTGATTTCCCCTGCAAATATGCAAATGAGGGAGATTTCCCAATTCACGAACGGATTAGCACCATACGCTGGCTACATGCGCCGCGCGTATCTGGTCCGTCCGGCGCAAAGTTATTTCTACAAAAGGCTGCTTTATCTTTACTCCAGACGGTCACAGGTCAGCAGGAGAGCAGCTACAGCAGCGTTACCGACGATAGGAGCTTGCTGAACAACAACACTTGCAAGGAGGACAACACCTCTGTGTGCCAACATGCCAGGGGCAATTGTGGTCCTAGAACTACTGATGGGTCCCCTGGAACCAAGAAGGCGGCCACGTGAGAGGATATACCGCACTCGTATGAACCTCTTTGGCATGGGGGATGAGGAGGTGTATCGCCTCTTCAGATTCAGCCCAGATGCAATACTTGAACTAACCACAACCCTGCAGGGTGACATCACCAGCCCAACACACCGCTCACAAGCAGTGCAGCCACTGGTGAAGGTCCTGGCAACACTCCATTTCCTTGCAAGTGGATCATTCCAGCGTACAAGTGGAGTGGTGGCTGGGATGTCACAATCCTCCATAAGCAGATGTGTGCACCAGGTTGTCCCTGCAATCCTCAGACGCATGTCCAACCAGTTCATCAGACCCACCACTGAGGAGCTGCGGCAGAAGGCAATGACAGATTTCTACAGCATTGCCAGATTCCCACGCACTGTGGGGGCCATTGATTGCACACATGTGGCACTCCAGCCCCCCAGTGCCACAGAGCACATATACCGCAATCGGAAGCATTGGCATTCCATCAATGTACAGGTGATAGCTGATGCCCAACGCCTCATATGGCACGTCCGTGCCAAACACCCCGGGTCCAGCCATGACAGCTTCATATACCGTCAGAGCCCCATCCCAGCAGAATTTAACCAGAACATGTATGGGGACAGCTGGCTGGTTGGTGAGTGACATGGGAGTCAGGCATGACTATCCCCTCCCGTGATGCACAACAGAAGTGGCACATGCATGACTAACATCCTCCTGTCTTTTCCCTTCCAGGTGACTCTGCATATGCACTGGGACCCCATCTCATGACTCCTTTCCGGAACCCCCAAACCAGAGGAGAGAGAAAATACAATGAAGCACACATCAAAACCCGTGCAGTGGTGGAGCAAACATTTGGGCTCCTGAAGTCCCGTTTCCGATGCCTGGATAAGTCTGGGGGGGCCCTATTGTATTCCCCTACCTTCGTGTGTCAGATCATCGGTGCATGTTGCATACTACATAACTTTGCTATGAAAAAAGGCCTGCATATTGACATACGTGATGACCTGACCCCCGACCCACACAGTCCCCACCTGCCAGAGGACACCCAGTCTGCTGATGGAAGAGCAGTCAGGAGGGTCCTCGCTGTAGGCATCTTTGGACACTAAACCAAAACATTAATCACACAGACAATGCACGCATGTACACCACTGATGTCCCTAGATCACACACACCACATGCACATCGCATTGGATTAGCCCAAGTCCAGCATGTAGGAGTTGGGAGCAGTAACGCCAGCGTCAAGGCCCCAATGATGTCACTGTCCATTCACACACCTTTCACACGTCATTCATTCAGCCGTGGGGTTCACTTCACCACCACGGCCGAGGGTGACACCCCTTACTTTCAGGAGTGCCACCCCCTCACATTCACACACCATTCACACTGTCCCCTGCACTCCTGACCGTGTGCAGTACAAAAATAAATTAATAATATCATATCCTGATAATTAAAAGAAACAAAATCTCAAAACCTGAGAAAAAGAAAAAATAAACTCATGACCTGAGTATGTCCAAAACAAAAATATAAAACCAAAAAAAAAAAAAAAGGCCTCATCGGGGATGCCGGGGGCTTCTTCTGGGGGCCCCTCTCTGACTCCGCAGCTGCCTGGATGGAGTGGGTGGGGGTGGGGGGGCATCTGGAGGTGGCTGATCCCCAGGTGGGCCACTCCTGGCAGGTGTGGCCTGCGTGCCCTCCAAGGCCCTGGCTATCCGTCCAAGGTAGGAGTTGGTCTGGGCCTGCATCCGGAGCTGACGGGTGACCTGATAATGCTGGGCCCGCCGACTCAGCCTCCCCTGGTCCCGGATGGCAGCACTGTTGGCCTGGACGGCTGCAGTAAGGTGCCGGATATCCCCCTGCACCTCCCCCAAAGTGGTGACCACTGCAGCGCAGTTGCAGCTTACATCCTGCACTGCGTTGCTGAGGTTGGCAACGGAGCCCAGGCTGTCAGACACTTTCTCCAAGTGCACCGCTATGGCCCCCATCTGTTCCGTCTGCCTGGCGTGATCCCTCGCCAACTGGTCCTGTATACCATCAGACACCCCCCTGGTCTTCTGGGTCGCCTTCCTGGGGCCAGAAGATGGTTGTCCTCGGGTGGAAGGAGTCGCTCTTGAGGGGCTTCCAAGGATGGGGGAGGGGACGACAGACGGTCCAGGAGAAGGGGAGGAGACAGACAACACTACTGAAAAGTCCTGCTCTGCCACAGCAGGATCCTCCACAACCACCTCGGCAGGTGTGGTGTGGCCACTCTCCTCCTCCACAACCTCTTCACCACCCAGTGGCTCGGGCACACGATGGCGTGGGGGGGATGGGGTGCAGAGGCGTCGTTAGACCCTGGCTAGGGGGGCTGGAGCCCCGAATGGGTCCCCGAAAAGCCCCGAGTCCCAGGCATTGAAGACTCCATTATTAGCCCCGAGTGGCGAGCGCCGGGACGATCTGATCCCGACCCTTGCCAAATGTGGTCGAGTCCTGCCGAATCTACGAGTTCCCACACTCTGGAAAACTTCCGCACTGTCCTAGCTTTGCAACAGCACGGACAGTTCATGGCCGAATCTACGGAGGTGTGCTGTACCCGGCCCGCCCCTCAGGAAACACCTATCAGGATGAAACATGTGCCTGGGCAGTGTTGCTAAACTTCAGTAAGAAGAAGCTGTCGGGGCAGGGCGGGGCGGGATGGACGGACAGGCTGGCTGCACCTGTGAGTGTTCATTTCCCCACAAGACAAGCCAGCACACTCCCCCTTTTTGCAAAGACTGGACAGGAGAGAGATATTGATTTGCTCATCCTCCTCCCGCCCCTCTCCTCTGTGTCTGCCCCACCCACACTCCAAACCATGGCTAGTACTGTGCACGAGAAAGTGGTGCTGTGGGCGGGAAAATGTAAGCAATGGAGGAGACAGATCCACCTGAGTATATGATTGCTATAGCCACTGTCGGAGACTGCAGAGACCAGCCTTGGGGTAAGTGAGTTTTACAATACTACTGGCCTCTCCCCAGGGAGTGAATTTATGGGAGGGGTGGAAGGCTGCAGTCTCCTCATGCTGTGTAGAGGACTGGTGACAGCCCACTATGCTGGGACCTGTAGTACACTAGACTAGAGGGGACTGAAGAATGCATTCCCACTATGCTGGGACTTGTAGTGCCCTCTGTGGGGGGACTGAGGAATCTTCAGTACCCTCTAGTCTAGTGCACTACAGGTCCCAGCATAGTGGGAATGCATTCTTCAGTCCCATGTAGACTAGGGCACTACAAGTCCCAGCATAGTGGGAATGCATTCTCCAGTCCCCTCTAGTCTAGTGCACTACAGGTCCCAGCATAGTGGGAATGCATTATTCAGTCCCCTCTAGTCTAGTCTGCACTACAAGTCCCAGCATAGTGGGAATGCATTCTCCAGTCCCCTCTAGTCTAGAGTACTACAGGTCTCAGCATAGTGGGAATGCATTCTTCAGTCCCCTAGTAGTCTAGGGCACTACAGGTCCCAGCATAGCAGGCTGCTCTGACAGAACAGAAGGAGCTTGAGAAGATGATTGTCGCCGCTCTGTGTGATCCAGGGGCACTGCTAGGCTACACTTAGTGGGCACTGGTAGGCTGCATTTGAGGCATTGGTCTCTTGTATCATGTCTGCAGTCTCTGAATATCTCTTGTAAGGTGAATGAATGAGGAAAGTTTGTGATAATGGTTTGAGTGAATGAGTAAGCTATGTCTGCTGTATGTCTGGGGGCTCTTTCTAACAGCTCTCTCTGTGTCTGTTAGAGAGACCCCCCCCCCTCCAATTCCAATTTGAGCACTCTCTTCCTGTATGTTGTTTATTGTTAAGGGATCATAGGAGGATCCCAGGGTATCAAAGACTCCTCAGGGCAGAATCTCTGTGTTTAATTTGTTGCCATAGAAACATTTATAAAGGGGAGGAGTTAGTATAATGAACACACCCATGCAAGGGCGCCAGAAATATTTTTGCGCCTGTGACCCTATAATGGATGCTGCAGACTCCAGAAGGCGGGAATTATTACAATGTGGCCGCCGAGCCACATTGGCGCTCAGCCCAAACCCCCCCCCCCCCGCTTCTGGCCTTTGACCTTGGGCTGAAGCCCCTGGTCTTTTTGCCATCTAGCAACGCCCCTGATGGGGTGGAATGCACGCTGACAGATGATGGCCCAGCTCCGTCATCTGTGGATGACACAAAGCAGACACATGTTGGTGGTCCCACACACTTGGCACATGTACCCTCCCCCCCCCCAAATGCAAAACAACAAATAGGGGATTATAAAACACTTACCTGTCCTTGTGCCTTCCTCCACGGAGTCATAGCCTGTGACCCCCTCCACCTGCTCCCTCTCCAGGCAGCGAGCAACCACCTCCTCCTCTGCGGTTAGGGTGACAGGACATGGGGGACCACCACCTGTGCCCCTCTCATACCTCCTGATGGAGGCCACCTTGTCCCTCACCTTGCGCCGCAGGTCATTAATTTTTTTTTGTATGTCCCCAGCAGTCCGGGTGGAGTAGCCCAGGACATTGACCCTGGCAGCAATCGACTCCAGGATGCCCTGCTTCCTCTCCCGGCTGGTCTTCCGGCTTTTTTTGCCATGGAGAAAATCATTATCCGTCTCCATTGCCGAAATGATCACTGAGACCTCCTGTGAATTAAAGTTGAGGTTCCTCCTCTCTCTGGGGGTAGCGGGAGCAGCCATCACAGCACAAAAGTATCTTCCCTGGGGTGGGGGGAAGCGGAAATACTTTTGCGCCGGAATGGCGTTTCCGCCAGCGCTTTTAAGCGCCCAGCGGAACGCATTGCGCTGACGTTTCCCAGGAAGTGGTGCCGACGGAAGTTGTGAGCATGCGCACAAGGGGGGCGAGTGGAGCCGCACTCACTGCGCATGCTCCGTGGATGATGCGCTGAACGTAAGCCTCTGCGCTGGGCTCCGCCCATCATTTACATATGATCACACCCACTTCCACTTGCGTCGGGTTACGCCAGCGCATTATCGTTACTCTGGCGCAAGTTTACGCGCAACTGCTATGTGAATTACAGGACTTGCGCTGAAAGGGTCTTCAGAGTAACGTAAATGAGAAGCGTTACTCCAGAGGAAAGATACTCTCATCTACCTGAATCTGGCCCTATGTATTTTGCCTGTCCATCTATAATAATCATGCAGTGGTATATTATGAGGTGTGAACATCCTCTGTCTGTATAGATGTAGATTAGAACTGAATCAGCCTGTCTCCTGAAACCTCTCTTTAGTATGCTAATTCACCTCTCTATTCCCAAAGGTTAATTGATCTATTGGGTGTGTGAAAGACCTGTGTTTATCCTTAAGAGATTGTATATTGTATTCCAAATTAGCAGTATCCGGCCAGTTGTATTGAAATAGCATGTCACTTATGTTCAGAAGAACTGTCAGGCTTTGCGGTGCCGAAATGTTTAGCTACGGATGGGATTATCTGTGATTGAATTGTATTTGAGAAAGGAATGTGGCTTCTTTAGCCTGGTGACAGGGGGCCAGATTCAGGAACACTTGCGTTGGAGTATTTCGATATGCGCCGCGTAACTGTGATGATGCGCCATCGTTTCTATGTGCCCGTACCCACCAAACTAGATGCGCCCAATAACGGGTCATTTGCGACCGGCGGAACGTTCCGACGCCAGAGTATCATCAGCGCTTAATTTCGCTGGGCGCATCAGTCGCGCCTATTGATTTCCCCTGCAAATATGCAAATGAGGGATTTTTCCCAATTCACGAACGGATTAGCACCATACGCTGGCTACATGCGCCGCGCGTATCTCGTCCGTTCCAGCGCAAAGTTATTTCTACAAAAGGCTGCTTTATCTTTACTCCAGACGGTCACAGGTCAGCAGGAGAGCAGCTACAGCAGCGTTACCGACGATAAGAGCTAGCTGAGCACCCCCACTTGCAGGACAACACCTCTGTCCATGCTTGTCTGTCAAATTTTACAGCCATGGAGGAAGACATCATAGGTCTCCATAGCCGAGATGACGGCTGACAGCTCCTGGCCATTAAAGTTCAGCTTTCTCCTGTGTGTTTGCGGGGAACGGGAGCAGCCATCTCAGAACAAAAGTAACATCACTGCGGGGAGGGGGAGCAGGATATACTTTAGTGCCGGAATGGCGCTTCTACGGGCGCATTTAAACGCCCAACGGAAGGCATTGCGCTGACGTTTCCCGTGAAGTGGTGCCGACGGAAGTTGTGAGCATGCGCACAAAGGGGGCGAGTGGAGCCTCACTCACTGCGCATGCTCCGTGGTTGATGCGCTGAACGTAAGCCTCTGCACTGGGCTCCGCCCATCATTTACATATGATCACACCCACTTCCCCTTGCGTCGGGTTACGCCAGCGCATTATCGTTACTCTGGCGCAAGTTTACGCGCAACTGCTATGTGAATAACAGTACTTGCGCCGAAAGGGTCTTCAGAGTAACGTAAATGAGAAGCGTTACTCCAGAGGAAAGATACTCTCATCTACCTGAATCTGGCCCAGGGTGTCTAACTTGAGGCCCACCTGTGGAGGGAGGGGGCGGAGAGTTCCATTGTTCCTTGATTATTCACAAGTTTGTAACTATATTTAAATCAAAAAATGTACCATTAAAGTTAGTCTACTTGACCCTTCAAACGTAGCCTGTCTCGTTTATGGAAGGGAATGCGATGGGATTTATTCTGTGCCTCTTACAACTGGACCTGACTCTCCCTTTGACTCTCGTGGATGGGCTTATACTGGACTTACTTATATAGCAACTTGCCAGGGAAAAGGACGTCGCCAACGGCTCATACCCTCTCCCTACTTGGGTAGCCGTTACATTGGTTGGCAGCGGTGGGATGGTCCTTTTATCCAAGGAGCAAGTTCTGAATGGAGTCTCAGTATGCCAGGCTGAAAAGATCCACACTAAAAGATTTATTGGAGAGTCGTGGTAGGAGTGCCAGTAACAGACCACGGAGGGAGCTGATAGTGGATCTGCTGGAGCTGGACCAAATGGATGGATCCATGGAAGGAGCGGAGCCTCTAGCACCTGTCAGCGAGGAAGATGTAATTACGGATATTGTACAGCGGAGATTATCCTTGTATCCAGAAACGTCCACGGAACTAATAAACCAGCTGTTCCGGGAAGCAAGAGAGGAGATTCAAACCAAGAGGGGACAAGAACTGGAACTGGTAAGAGCTAGACAGCCCATTACACACGCAGCTCCTACTTCTCCACCCGCTGCTACAGGAAAGAAAATACCGTTCACTGCATTTAAAGCTTTTGTAGAAAGTGATGAGGAAATAGATGGATATTTGGCAGATTTTGAGAGACAGTGCTCACTACACCAGGTACCACCAGACCAATGGGTCACTATTTTGTCTGGGAAATTGTCGGGCAAAGCCAATGAAGCTTTTCAGGCTCTTGCTCCAGAGGATATTTTACAATATCAGCAAGTGAAAAAGGCGCTGTTAACCCGATATGCCGTAACTCCAGAAACCTACCGCCGTCGCTTCCGGGAATCCAAGAAGAAGGCTGTGGACTCCCACATGGAATGGGCCAACCAGTTACAAAGGGTGGCATCCCATTGGGTCCAAGGCCAACACCGGGGAGAAAGTATTGCAGCTATTCCTAATGGAACATTTCTTCCAAGACCTGGCCGCAGACATACAGGACTGGGTACGAGATCGCCGTCCCGCTAACTTAAACGAGGCGGCGCGGCTAGCAGATGAGTACACGGAAACAAGGAAAGTAAGCCAGCGTACTACACGCCTGGCTCATAAGGTAGAACCGTGTACTCCAACCGACAACCGACGCCCAGAGTTTCGCGCTCCAGTCCCACCAGGACCACCACGTCCTCAGGGGCCTAACAACTACCCCCGGGATTCGTCTAGGGTGACGTGCCATCACTGCAGCAACACGGGACATATTGCTCGTTTTTGTCCTTTGAGAGCTACAAATAACAACTGGAGACGCCCAACACCCAACACAGAGGTCACTCCATCACAGCCCTCTGCGGCCCACTGCCTAGAGACTAAGGTGGGCCCTGAGGAATGTCTGGGAATTTTGTATGAGGCAGACCCAATACAAGCGGCCTCTCCAGATAACCGTCAGCATCACCGTCAGGAGGTACGGGTGAATGGACAAGTAGCACAAGGCCTAAGAGATACCGAGGCTACTATCACTCTGATTCAAAAACAACCAGGGCACAAAAAGTCAGACTGTTCATTAAATCCACCCAGGCAGTCACAGTCATGGAGACAGCCAGAAAGGGGGAACCCCCACACATCCATGCCTGCGACCCACGGCGTTGGGGAGGTAGAACATTGGGGTGTTCTGCATGAGGCAGATCCGATACAAGCAGCTAACCAGGACAACAGGCAGCAACACAGGCAGACTGTCTGGGTCAATGGAAAGGCAGCCAACGGGTTACGTGATACTGGGGCCACGATGACACTGCTACAGAAGAAACTCATTTCAGAGAGCCAGCACACCGGAGACACCATCGCCGTAAGAGTAGCGAGAGGCACCGTCTTCCGGCTACCCGTTGCCCGGGTTCACCTGGATTGGGGGGTTGGTTCGGGACATGTGAAAGTGGGGGTGATGAAGGATTTGCCAGCAGATGTCCTACTGGGGAATGATTTGGCCCCCCTTGTTTCTGCGTACGCCCCAATGTGCCCCGCTGAAGCCTACACAGTGACTACCTGTGCCCCAACCTGCGTTGCTGGAACCAACTCGCTTGCTGCTGAGACCCGGGTAAGACTACCTTCCCCGACATGTACTGTAGATCCGGCCCAATATCACAGTCTAAAATGGGAATGTGACAAGTTGGCCAGTGAGAAATCGGAGACGCAACGACACTACGTCATGTATTATGAGATGTCCCGTAGCTTGAACATTGAAATGCACAAACAGGCTGAAATTGTCAAAAGGTTAAATGGGATTTGCGCTCAGGTGGTGCCTTATCTCTCCCAAGAGCATCAGCAACAGGTTTTGGGAGCCATTGAGAGAGCAAAGCAAGTGACTGTTCCAGAACTGAATTCCATTATTCACCTTCACCATCAGCTACCGACCTGGCAGATTTAATGGCAATGCCGATGGACTGTCCAGGCAAATGGAACTTTTACCCTAACAGCAGACCGGACATCCCCAAGTTGACCCGAAAAGGATCAATCCGGGTCTGCCGGAGTGTTCCACAAAAGGGGAGCAGTGTAACGGAACTATGTATTTTGCCTGTCCATCTATAATAATCATGCAGTGGTATATTATGAGGTGTGAACATCCTCTGTCTGTATAGATGTAGATTAGAACTGAATCAGCCTGTCTCCTGAAACCTCTCTTTAGTATGCTAATTCACCTCTCTATTCCCAAAGGTTAATTGATCTATTGGGTGTGTGAAAGACCTGTGTTTATCCTTAAGAGATTGTATATTGTATTCCAAATTAGCAGTATCCGGCCAGTTGTATTGAAATAGCATGTCACTTATGTTCAGAAGAACTGTCAGGCTTTGTGGTGCCGAAATGTTTAGCTACGGATGGGATTATCTGTGATTGAATTGTATTTGAGAAAGGAATGTGGCTTCTTTAGCCTGGTGACAGGGTGTCTAACTTGAGGCCCACCTGTGGAGGGAGGGGGCGGAGAGTTCCATTGTTCCTTGATTATTCACAAGTTTGTAACTATATTTAAATCAAGAAATGTACCATTAAAGTTAGTCTACTTGACCCTTCAAACGTAGCCTGTCTCGTTTATGGAAGGGAATGCGATGGGATTTATTCTGTGCCTCTTACAACTGGACCTGACTCTCCCTTTGACTCTTGTGGATGGGCTTATACTGGACTTACTTATATAGCAACTTGCCAGGGAAAAGGACGTCGCCAACGGCTCATACCCTCTCCCTACTTGGGTAGCCGTTACAGCCAGTCTCCAGGCCTAGGACCCACAGTTTCATCTGCTGCAACAACAGTCTTATCCACTTTCCCCAAGCTCTTGAACCCCAAAACAGTCTTACCCGAACCGCTGGGAGATCTTGCACCCCTAGACACACCGAAGTGGGGTGTAGGTGGGTTTACCAAGTCCTCTGTAGCACTGTACCTCTCCACTAGGTCCACCATTTGGGCTGCAGTGTTGGGGTCCCCCTGTCCGACCCACTTCTAAGGGCAGTAGGGAGCGCACGCAGGTACCGGTCTATTACCACACGCTCCACAATCTGAGGGCTGGTCAGGGTCTCTGGCTGCAACCACTTCCTGGTGAGGTGGACCAGGTCAAACATTTGTGACCGGGTGGCTTGTTGCTGGAGTAGGACCATTGATGCACGCGCTGGGCACGGACTGCCATGGTGACACCCAAGCGTGCGAGTATCTCTGTTTTTAGAGTCTCAAAGTTCTGGGCCTTATCTGGTTCTAGGTCAAAATAGGCTTTTTGGGGTCCTTCTGAATGGGGCCAATAGTCCCGCCCACTGCTCTTTTGGCCATCCTTCGCGGACAGCGACTCTCTCGAAAGTCGCCATGTACGCCTCAACATCATCCGCCGGTGTCATCTTTTGCAGGTGGTAGGAGGCACGCACTATCTTTGGTTCTGCTGACACAGGAGGTGCGGTCCCCTTTTTCAGTTCCACCAGAGCTTCGGCGAACTGTCGGTTCATCTCCTGTTGGGCAGCGGCCTCTGCGACTTGTGCTGCAGCATCCTCTGTAATTTGGCGGTACATCTCCTGTTGGGCCACCTGTTGTGCTGCAGCGGCGTCTGCAACTTGGTGGTTGGTTTTTCCGCTGGGCTGCATTGGCCTGTAGCAGGGCCTTTAACATTTCCTCCATCTTCAGAAAAGTGCCCGCTGAATCCACCACGTGTGGGAGATTAGCTCGTGGGGATCACTTGTCTGAAACACAGTCGGCAAGCAGGCACTTTGTTTTTTAGGGTCCTTTTACAGGGACGGACCGTTCGTCCGTTTTTCACAAGTCCGTTTACCGACTTGTAATGCATCCCTATGGGATCGCGTCCGTTAGCGGATGATGCATCCGCTAGCGTCCGCAAAGATACGCGTCCGCAAAGATCCGCTTTTTCGGAGGGAAGAAAACCCTATTCTTCTTCCGTCTGGCAGATCGGATCGGATGAATACGGACAGACGGTCCGTATTCATCCGATTCCCCATAGGGGAGAGGGGAGGAAAGACAGGGCGGTATCTGCACAGTGTGTGGGGACCGCCCTGTCCGCCGACAGCTCAGCGGGGATTACGGATGATCCCCGCTGTGCCGACGGACACACACGGAGCGGACACAAAAACGGACCTGTGTGAAAGGTGGCGGATGCCAGGTTTTATTTACAAAAGGTTTGCAGGTCAAAATAAACAAAACAGTAAATTAAATCCTTGCTGTCCAGCGCTAAACTAAACATCAGGGTCTCCTCTCTATACAGTGTGGGGCTGGTTCCCACCACCCACAAAATAAACAACAAAGCAAACCTTTTCTTGCAGTGACTTTACAGAGAGCTCCTCACACTCAGGTTCCCTCCTGAGTCTCCAAAAACTAGAGCACTGTTGTGCTCTCTTCCTGGTCGTTTTAAAGTCCAGCTGACATTGGACTCCAGTGGACCCAAACATCCAAACCGGAACCCTAGCCAGCCCCAGAGGCTATAAAATCCCGGACCGGATTCCGGTTCAGTCCCTCATAATAGAACGAATGCGAGGTGAAATATACCTATTATCATGTATTGCACCTCGCATACCGACACAATATATAGATATATATTGTGATATGGGGGTGTTTAGCTCAAATAGTAAATGCGTTTTTCCAGTGAGTCCACAGCAGTCAGTGATCAGGTTTGAGGGCAAGGCAGACCATTTTTATTAAAAGGAACAAAATAAAAGTTCATACATAGGATTTCCCACACAGGGGTTCTTCTCCAGTAAGGTTCACATAACAGAAAATGCCAAGCCTCCTGGCTCCTAGGCTTACTTTGCCTTGCAGTTACCTGCTAAATTAGCCTACTCCTGGCCTCAGCAGGATTCTCCAGCCCCTGGGTTATCTCACTGTCTCCCAGACTTCAGGAATTCCTTCAGCCCTCCTTGGACTTGGTAGTCACCTCAGCTCTATCAGCCTCCCAGTCCGTCAGGCACAAAGCCCCCCCTCACCAGGGATGTAGTCTTACACAGGCAGACAGCTTTCCAAACCCAGGACTGTCTTCATACAGCAGCATTGACAAGCTGCACACACTCCACCTTCCTCTACTCACTGTTCTAACCAGTCCCTCATTATATGGGCTGTGTGCACCTGGGAAAACAACCTTCTGACTGTCTATAAGATCTGGACACAGGGTTGGAGATCCCGTCCCACCCATATCTCTGAGGGATCTCCAAACTACAGAGGCCCATTCTAAACTAGTAAAACCTGGAGAAAAATGACAGAGTAGTTTTCTCCATTTAAACTCTACACTCTGTAGTCTTGCGGTCCGCAGATATGCAAACCCTGTGTCCCTTTTTGCTCCCTTTCCATAGGGACAGGGACTCTCATTATTACATATCCCTCCCTTTGTTTCGATCCAGAGGGTCAGCGCACATCATCAGGGTTGGGACACCTCTGTGCCAGCTGTCAGTTGCGTAGGCCCAACCCTTTTTTCGGGTGCGCTTCCAGATAAGTCCTACCCTGACTCTCCACGGGATCCCACTTTTTTTTATCCTATGTTTTTTACTTCTTCTGGGGTTCCTGGGCTTATTAGCTTTTCTTGGGGGAAAACTGCCTTCCCTAATACTCTCACTTTCTTCATATAGGGAACCTGTTCCTAATACTTCACCTGATGGGGAACCACCTTTTCCCTCAGTGACACCAGATTTTCCCATTACAACAGGTTTTTTTGATTTAACAACTTGTCTGAGGTTACCCATGGCAATTAAACCCTTGTACCAACCAGCGACAGATCACAAATTCTGATGTCGACATTTTCAATACCATTAGTGCAACCCCCCCCCCCCCCAGTGTCTCCGGGTACTTTAATCTGTATATTTGTGCGAATGACATGAAAAATCTCTGCTACTGCCATGTCTATTTTGGTCCCTTCCTTCACGTCAGGTCTAGTGGGTGAGGCAGTGTCCATGCCCTCTAGTGACTACTGCTTAGCCGCACTTTGGAGCGCATCAGCAGAAGTTTTCTTAGTCCCCGCATCAGGCGGAGAGACTTCTGATGTTTTCTAACGTTCTACTGAGCACCTTCCATCCAAACCGGTAACTGAAAGGACACTCTCAGGCCTCGTACACACGAGCAGACAGATTTGTTCAAATCTGTCTGTCCGACAGATTCGAACAAATCTGTCTGCTGGGATTTTGGTTTGCTCGCGTGTACACACGAGCAAACCAAAATCCCCGCCAGCAGATGGCGCGCTGACGTGTCGGTGACGTGGCGGTGACGTTGACGCCGCCACGTCACCGCACCAGGAAGTAAAACACTTCCGCGCATGCGCCGAATCCATTCGGCGGCGGTGCGGGACGACATGTCTGCTGGTAAGTGTACTAACCAGCAGACATGTCGGGCGGACGGATTCCCACCCGATAGATTTCAAGGCATGCTTTGAAATCTGTCGGATGGCCAAATCCGTCGGCTCGGCCGTACACACGATCGAATCTGTCTGCTGAAACGGTCCAGCAGACCATTTCCAGCGGACAGATTTGATCGTGTGTACGAGTCCTCAGAGAACCTTGAGACCATTTGCCACACTGCTAATTAATATGGTCCCAACCAGTTCCTCTTGTTATTAACATCAAGCATAGCTTGTACTACTTGGCTCCAACTACTGGTACTACGCAGTACCACATTGTCCAACCACTGTGGAGACACCCAAGTGTACAGCAAATGTTCTTTTTGGACTTCAAGCATTTTCAACAATACATTAGTCATCTTAATGCGACCCACATCTACATGCAAGACCTATCTAGGGACTTTTCTATTATGCATGATGTTGAGGGGCTCATCCACTGAATCTGGATAGGCAGAGACATTTATAGCCACCTCCACCTCACTGGCGGTATCTGTCTTCATAGCCTGGTGCTCAACTAGAGTGCTGTCAGTGAGCCGCTGCAGGTCATAGATCACATTGCCATTTTTGCACTCACTATTTTTCCAGCGGTTGGGCTGGAGATAACACATGCATGTGCCCATAACCGGTCCTTCTGACTGGAGGGGACCAATCTCTGCAGGGGCCAACATGCCCTTGGTCATTGGCCACCCTGCAATCCCTCAGTTGGGCATAGCAGGTGTTATGTCCACATCAGGGGTCAAGTCCTGGGGAAAAAAAATGATACGCTCATATGCATAATAACTAAACCGTTATTTTTTCCCCGATCCACTGTATCTTAGTAATCCTTTATTTTACTGGCCACTTCCTGTATATGGATTCATCGGGTAGTGTGTGGGTATTCCGTCACTTCCCCGATGCTGCAATGTCTTCTGGGAGCTTTTGTCATTGCTCCCAGGAGACATTGCAGAGGTCTTCCACGAGTTGTGGCGGGATTTAGAAAGAACTTCAAGCAGACCTCCGCAATGTCTCCTGGGTACAATGACAAAAGCTCCCAGGAGACATTGCGGCATCGAGGAAGTGACAGAATACCCGCACACTACCCGATGAATCCATATACAGGAAGCGGCCAGTAACATAAAGGATTACTAAGGTTCGCCTGCCCCTGACAGTGACTCGAGCTGGGCATCGCCGCTTAGTGAAGCATTGGCTCGGGCGGCTCAGCTGCTCTCGGCTGCTTTAGTCCTGCAAAGGGAACTGCGTTCCTGCTGTGATAAAAGTGCAGGGACTCCGTTCCCACAGGAATTGAGCCCTGGTCCATATCTGTGTTACGTAACCTAGCCTTATCCAGCATGGCTAGCAATTGTTTGGCCCAGCTGTCCCAGTTAGTGGTACTTCCCTGACAGGCATTCTGCAGCGCTGCATCACCTGTTCCAAGAGCCATCAAAGGAACCTGGGACTCATTACTCAATACAGTACATTTGTCATCTCAATACGCATCACATTGTAGAAGCACAGTTTCACTTATGTCACATTGGGACAACGCTTCATCACAGAATACAGGGTGCAATACACTATTTTGACCAGATTGTTCTGGTGGTGCTACCATCACATTGATTTTTCCACTACCAGCTTTAACAGGGTGAATACATTTTTCACCAATCTGATCACATACCAGGCAGGGTGGTCTGCACCCACACACTCTCTCATTGTGTGGTGTAGTCCCTCCTTGTTTCCTCCAGAGTATTGCCAGAGCGGTCCTGGACAACCTCCAGTTCCAACACAGGGAGATCCCTGGAGGTTTCGATGGACAACCCTGCAGGTCTAGCTCTGGTGGGCACGGAAGACATCCTACTCCCATCCTTTTTTAGTAAACATATTACCAGTATTATTCTTAAATATGACATTTCCAGAAATGCATTTTTCAACCTTTAGTTTAGAGGATCATCATGACACTTGGACATAGCTGTAGCTATTGTGGGTGGTCCCTTACCCACTTGAGCAGCTCCACAGCTGACCTGGGAAACCCTCCGCCCCAACACTGTGGGCTCCTGTGAGGTTTCCCTGTGCAACCCCACAGCACCTGTCACTAGGGAACATGGTATATGGATTTATTTGGCCACCCAGTCTTGCCAATCCCTTTAGCCATTGCCATAGCGTTAATTTGAGTGCGTTGTCTCTCACCTGTCGTGTCTCCACAGGCTGACTCTTCCATGTGATCCTGGAGCAACACTGCAGCCTTTCCAGACCCACCAACACCCCCTGCATGTAACACAGGATCCCTGTTGCTAGGGGTAACAGCAGACCAGTACGCCAAAGATGGTTAGCTACACCTCATGGTGGCTTCAGACTGTTGTGTCCTTCTTTCTGGGCTGACCACTTCACATAAGCAGCCATAATACACATCTTTACATTCCTCAATGGTAACCCCTGCAGGCCACACAGACTTCTTGCCACTGTTGCCAGGGGTGACAACTGATATGTTTGCAGAAAATGCAGGACTGATGCATGCTCATGCTCTCCTGAGCCATTGCTTGATTGATGCTTTGTTGTTGCAGTGTAACCTCTCCCATTGCTATGGGTGATGACCTCCCTTTTCTGGAGCATTGCTGGCGGCCCATGATGCGATGGAACTCTCCTCTAAGAAAGATTTCCTCTTTAAAATGGCAGTAGTCATCGTGATCACCGTCCATCAAATTGTAAACCGACCGGTACTCTATCAGTAATAAGGTTTGCAGCAATTTTGGCCATCAGTCCCTAGGCGATTTCCTCCTTACAGTAACATTTTCAAATTTTTCCAGGAAGTCCCCAACCTCTTCTGTAGCCCCTTGAACTGCATCTGACTCTTTAGTCTGGTTCCATTTGAACCACTCATTCACGGTCTCATTCACCACTTGCCCCTTTTGACTGGCCCTCGTAGGTGGAGATATCTACCCAGGCCTCGCTGAGCTTTCTTCCCCTTTAACTTGATTCAACATGAACTTTTTGTGTTTTGACTGCCTCATCCTTGCAGTCACATGCACAGCAGCTTGTTAGTTCACAGAAAAAAAAGGAAAAAAAAAATCTCACAAGTGCACCACCTGTATGCAACATAGTCCGTCAACTGAACTCCTGCACAATGCTGTTCGCCTGGCTGCCACACACAGCTAGCAGTAGTTCCTGCTGCGACTCACCATGGAGCAAGGACCCGGATTTCACCGTCTAGATGCCCGCTGAATCCACCACTGTGATATGAGGGTGTTTAGCTCAAGTGTTAAAAGCGTTTTTCCAGCGAGTCAACAGCAGTCAGTGGTCAGGTTTGAGGGCATGGCTGCCCATTTTTATTAAAAGGAACAAAATAAAAGTTCATACATAGGATTTGCCACACAGGTGTTCTTCTCCAGTACAGTTCACATAACAGAAAATGCCAAGCCTCTTGGCTCCTAGGCTTACTTTGCCTTGCAGTTACCTGCTAAACCGGCAGCTTCAGACCCTGCAGCTAAAGGATCCAAACGGAGGGAACCTAGATGAAGGAAACTTTTCCCCTCATTGCACTACCTGACGCTCTTTGGATAAAAGTTGGTCTCAGTCTTTTATTTGTTCCTTTTTTTTCCTCTTCTTTTTTGCCTACTTACAAGACGTTGACCTTGCCCAGTTTACTTGTGATACAATACGTTTTCTTATTTTCTCTTCCGTTCATGGACGGACACAGCAGCAATTGACCTAAGGGTAATCATCCTTCCTTTCAGGAGAGACTAGGCAGAAAACAGCACTTCAAGTGTTAAAACACTTCTCTCAGTACAGCACCTCTCAGGGGGCAGGTCCCCCGGGTACATCCCTCTCTCTGCATCATGCAGCCCCAGTTTTTTTTCTGCCTAGCATTAGGAGAAGACATGGCTCTTCTGGAGCCCATGTGCTCTGGAGATTTTTTGCGATTTTCACGCTTTTCTTTATTTTTCCTGCATTTTTGGATACTGGGATCTACAATCAACTGCCGACTGGGTAACAGGCTGGATCCTCGATCCTTGTAGTCCCCCCATGTTTGACCATCGAGCGTGTGCCGGTATTAAGCTACGCGCTGGGCCATCCACGAAATGCCCCGTTGCTCCAGGGGTGGCCGGTGAGCTATACGCTCCAGGGCACACATATGACCGGTCTCTATGGCCGTGTCACAGTGTGCCAGGCTGACAGCCATGCCGTAACTGAGCGGACATTGGATCTGTCTGGAATGCCTCCAGCCGGTGGTCGCAGGATGGGTAAGTAGTATCCCCTTGCCTTGTCATGGTGGTTCGGCTGGTGCATTCCTGGGGAGGTCGATTGGGGTCAGTCCCACTTTCCTTTCTCTCCCTCCTTCCTCGCATTCTGGGTGGCGGCCGTGAGGTGGGGGGTCCGCCTGGGGGGGCGTCGTCCTACCTGGGGGCTGTGGCTGCTGTGGGGTGCTGTATGCTTTTTTATGCTGCCGTATGTGCGGGGGGACCTGTGGGTCTGGTATGTTTGCCGTATTTTTTTTCTGTGTTTTTCACTATGTGTTTTCAAAAACATGGTCGGCCGCCATTTTGCCGGTGACAGCCGCTCTTATTGACGATCGGCGGTCATTTTCCTGTAGCCAGCATGCTGTTTTTTGCATGTCGGCGGCCATCTTGGAAGGGATTTTGGCCTCTAGTGACCAGAATAACGGTGCGAATGGTCCCTGCACACTTCCTGGGGGACGGCACAGCACGGGCAGCGTTTCTAGCTTCTCAGCAGCACTACAGCCTGGTCGGGTGGTGAGTCCTCTGGGGGGTCCCCTGCTCTCTGTTGCAGCCGGGAGGGTGGCATGTGGGTCTTGCCTTGCAGTACAAGGGTGGCAGTTACAGTGGGTCAGCATGGCGTCTAAACCGGAGGCTTCTCCCCCAGACATGCCAGAGTTAACCCTTAGTGCCCCTGTTCCTGCGGCCTCTGTGGATGCTATGACGGCAGTCCTTGAGGCGTTTGTTGCCAGGATTGAAGCGGCGAGTGGCCAGAAGGGGGGTAAAAAGTGCCCCCTCACTCTGCCTTCTTCTGGGGATGTCTCTGACACAGAATCGGGCCCTGCTACTGCGTCCGGCCCTGGCTCCGTTATGTCAGAAGATGAAGGCCTAGCCCACACGGACAGTGAGGATGACTCTGCTTCAGGGTCAGCGCATGATAAGGTTCCTTATTTGGACAAGTTATTGTACAAGGAATGGGATCGGCCGCAGAAAGTTTTTGCTGTCCCAAAATATTTTGCGGTCCGTTACCCTTTTGAGGAGGACTTTTAAAAAAAAGTGGATCTCTCCTCCGTCAGTGGACCCCCCTGTGTCCAGGCTGAACAAGGCTACCACGTAACCTGTGGAAGGGGCTCCCGCCTTTAAGGACCCCGCAGATAGGAGAGCAGAGGCTGTGGTCTGATTCATTTTCACAGTGGTGGTGTCAAGTCACTCATGGCCAGGTGACAAGTGCACCCCGTTGGGGTCAGGGATGCACCACAGGGTAGTAAACCCTATAGCCGACTGCTGCGATCAGAGAGGAAGCGTGAACCCAAGATCACCCAGGGCGCAAAATCTAAGACCCAGCTTTGTGTTCACCTCTAGTGGCGAGGATGGCCTTGGCCGCAACTGGATCCAGGTTGCGACCCCCGAGATTGATTGATTGATTTTTAATTTTCTTTACAGCGCCACATACACCCAGGAGGGTGCGCCTAAGCGCTGGAAGGAGATCCACTGATCTATTCTGAACTAAAAAGCAATCTAGAAAAAGAAAGAAGAGACTACGTAGAAGAACCGGTGGCTAAATAAGAGGAAAACCATGTATGACATATAAAACAGTACAAGACAAAACAGGAACAAAGGGAGGGGGAACAGGGAGTTTAGGGTGAGGAGGACAGAAGGGTAGGGGAAGGCAAAGGGGACCAAGGTAGTCTGATTAGGGATGGTCAAAATCAACTTGCCTCAAAGAGGAAAGTTTTCAGGGCCTTTCTGAAGGTGATAAGAGCGGTGTTCTGTCTCAGAGGCAACGGGAGAAAGTTCCAAGGCTCTGGCTCTAAAGGAGCGGCAACCGGTGGAAGTCAGCCTTACTGAAGGGGTGGCAGCAAGGTCCAGGTCGGCCGATCTCAAGGCCCTGGAGGGGTGGTAATGTACGGCCATGTTAATAATGACCAGTGGGCCTTGTTATTTGTAGGCCCTGTACATAATGCACAAAGCCTTGAATTCGATCCTCTTTGCGCATGGGAGCCAGTGGAGTAGTCTAAGAATGGGGGATATATTGTCCCATCTGGGAGTCCCCGTAATCAACCTAGCTGCCTGGTTCTGCACTGACTGCAGCTTGGAGATCCATTTGATAGGTAGTCCAAGGTATACCACATTGCAGAAGTCAAGGCGTGAAATGACTAAGGCCTGTACTAATGTATTTCTGTGTGTTTGAGACAGCAGGTGTTTTACCCGTCCCAACATCCGAAGGTAGTAACGGGCATTCTTGGTGCAATCCCTCACCTGTGGGATCCATGAAAATTTGTTGTCAAATATGACACTCAGGTTTCTTACTTGGCTAGATGGAGTGGGGCACCGGCTCATTGATACGGACCACTCTGCAAGCAGGTTTAGGCTTTGCAGTGGACCTGTGAGAAAAAACTCAGTTTTAGATGCGTTCAGGGCAGATGGTTGTCCTTCATCCAGGTCTGGATAGATGAGAGGCAGCGGGAGAGATGGTGGCCTGCCTTAGGGTTGAGAACGTCGCTGGCCACAATTTGTATGTCGTCAGCATATACCTGAGTGGGCAACCCCCATGAGGAGATGATGTCTGCCACGGGCCTCACGTAGCAATTAAACAGCCACAGAGAGATTGCCGAGCCCTGGGGGACCCCGCAGAGGAGGGGCACCCTCGCTGACCTGAATGAACCCAACTTTACTTGGAATGTTCTGCCTGTCAGAACCCCTAGGTCACACTCCGCAGGGAGAGAGGGGAAGCAGCCAGCAGGACAAACAGTAGTGGTGGGTAGGCCGAGGTCAGGGCAACAGGCAGACAAGGGTAACCGAGGGACAGGCAAATGGTCAGGGGCACAGGCAAACAGGAGATGTCAGGGACAAGCCAAAAACGGTACACAGGAAGATGATCGTAGCACACTGCAGGCAGGAACTTAGCAAACTACACTGTTGAACAGCACTGCAGACCTGTAGTGCAACAGTTAATATAGACTTCCTGGAATGGCCTGGGTGGGGCCATACAGGAAGAGGAAGTGATAAAAAAGGGAACCAGAACAGGGTCATGCCTTTAATGAACAGATGGCCAAACAGGTAAGCTGCCAGACTATTGCATATCCATGACAGTAACCTCCCTCTTACAAGGCCTCCCCCTTCCCCACCTGGGTCCAGGTTTAGAGGGAAACTTCAGATGAAACTTCTTCAATAGACGAGGTGCAAAAACCTCTGATGCAGGAACCCAAGACCTCTCCTCGGGACCAAAGCCTTTCCAATGAACGAGGTACTAAAGAGCGCCTCTACAGAGTCGGGAATCCAGAACTTGACTGACCTTGTATTTCTGATTATCCTTAGAGACTGGCGCCATGGTAGGGAGAGGACTTATTGAGGACTAAAGGCTTCAGAAGGGAAACATGAAAGGAGTTAGCGATTTTAAGGCTTTTGGGAATCTGAAGTGTATGGACCAATGAATCTTGGAGCAAACTTCAGAGAAGAAACTCAGAGCTTGATGTTCCTGGTGGAGAGCCAGACTGTGTCCCCTGGTTGAAGAGAAGGCGGTTTACGCCTGCGACGATCAGCAAAGCCTTTGAATTTGTCGGTAGCTGCCCGGAGGGAATCATGAATGTCACTCCAGATGGGATCGAAGGACTCCTGAGCTAAAGCCAAAGCTGGGATATCCGGAGAACAGGTCATGGGAAGCGGAAGTTGAGGATGTCTTCCATAAACTGAGAAAAAGGGTGTTCTCTCCGAACTGGTATTTACATGATTGTTATGAGAAAATTCTGCCCACGGAAGTAGAGAGGACCAATTGTCATGATGAGCGGAGACTAAGGTACGAAGAAAAACCTCTAACTCCTGATTAACCCTCTCCATCTGCCCATTGGATTGAGGATGGTAAGAAGAGAAAAAATCCAAGGCAACATTGATGGATTTGCAAAAGGCTCTCCAGAAGCATGACATAAATTGAATACCCCTGTCGGAAACAATATGAGAAGGAACCCCATGGAGGCGGAAAATTTCTCAAACAAAAATGGGGACCAAGGCAGAAGCAGGAGGAAGACCAGGAAGGGGAACAAAATATGCCATCTTGGAAAACCGATGGACTACCACCCAAATGACCAAATTACTGCCAGACAGTGAAAGATCGGTGATAAAATCCATGGCAATATGAGCCCAGGGCTCCTTAGGAATGGGCAAGGGCATGAGGAGACCAGCAGGAGCTTGTGTGGAGGATTTGGACTGAGCACAGACATGACAAGCCTTGACAAAGCCTTTGACCTCCGAGCGGAGATTAGGCCACCAATAGTGACGACTGATGAGTAAGAAGGACCGGAGGAACCCATCGTGGCCTGCCACCTTGGAATCATGTCCCCAACAAAAGATCTTAGCTCTTAGCTCAGTGGGGACAAAGGTCTTGCCAGGAGGAATTTTTGAGTCCAGGGTGGTAGAGTGGGCAACAATGCATGAAGTTGGAACGATTAGCTCAGGTTCAAGAGTGGGCTCCTCGTCCAAAGTGTCAAAGGACCTAGAGAGCGCATCAGCCTGACCATTGCAGGAACCAGGTTTGTACATAATCGTGAAATTAAAATGGAAAAAGAAGAGACTCCACTTGGCCTGTCTGGGATTCAGACGTTTAGCATTCTGTAAGTACTGTAGATTCTTGTGATCGGTGAAGATCGTTATGGAGAAGTTCCCGGTCACCGATGGCATAATTTCTCTTTGCCTGGGATTTTTTTTGGAAAAGAACGCACATGGTTGATGTCTCTTCTCAAAGAGTTGAAGAAGCACCACTCCCACCCCCACTGAAGAAGTGTCCACTTCAATAAAGAATGCCTCCTCAGGATTTGGTCTCCTTTAAGAGAGGTCCAGAGACAAAGGCCTGTTTCAGATCTTGAAACGCAGAGACAGCTTCGGTGCGCCAGTCTTTGGCATTAGCACCCTTCTTGGTCAAAGTGATAATAGGCGCGGCAATGGAAGAGTATTTCCTGATGAACTGCCTATAATAATTTGTGAAGTGAAGAAATCACTGTGTGGCCTTGAGGCTAGCAGGAAGAGGCCAGTTGGTAATGGCTAAGACCTTCCTGGGATCCATACGAAGACCCAAGCTTGAGACAAAGCATCCTAGAAACAGGACCTCAGAACATTCAAAGGAGCATTTCTCCAGCTTGGCATAGAGATTATTCTCTCTAAGGCGCTGGAGTACAGTGCGGACATGGTTTCTGTGGACACACAGATTTTCAGAGAAGATAATAATGTCATCCAGATAGATGACAACAAACTGGTACAGCAGGTCCCTGAAGATTTTGTTGACAAAGTTTTGAAACATGGCTGGGGCATTACACAACCCAAAAGGCATGACCAGGTATCACCTTCTCGTATTCGAATGAGGTTGTACGCCACTCTGAGATCCAACTTAGTGAAAATGGAGGCACCCCTCAACCTATCGAACAACTCAGATATTAAGGGTAAGGGGTAACGATTCTTAATAGTAACAGCGTTTAAGCCTCGATAATCAATGCAGGGTATCAAGGTACCATCCTTCTTGACAACAAAAAAGAACCCTGCTCCTGCAGGCGATGACGATTTCTGGATAAAACCTCTCTCAAGATTTTCTGCGACATACTCAGTCATGGCCTGGGTCTCCGGGATGGACAAAGGGTATGTACAACCCCTGGGTTGAGTTGCTCCAGGAACAAGGTCACTGGCACAGTCGAAAGATCTGTGGGGAGGAAGCACCTCAGCCGATTTCTTACAGAACACATCCCGGTAATCGCTGTATGCAGTGGGAAGATCGGAAGATACAGATGTGGTAGCAACCGAAGGTCTCTCCCTGGGAGTCACCTTGGAAAGACATGGCGAGAAACATGAAGGACCTCAAGCCAGGATCTGCCCAAAAACCCAGTCCACATGGGGAGTGTGGAGCTGTAGCCAAGGAAGGTCCAATACAATGGGGGTAGAGGCTTTGGGTAGGATGAGAAAGGGATTCTCTACCAGGAGTGGATATCCTATCGACATCCTAAAAGGTAGTGTCTGGAAACGAATAGGACCGCCTGGGAGAATAGTGCCATCAATTGCCGAGACTACCAATGGCGTAGTGAGGGGTGAAAGGGTGAGCTTCATAGAAGAAGCAGTTCTCCAGTCCATAAAGTTGCCGGAAGCCCCAGAATCCAGATATGCAGGGATCGATAGGGGAGAAGTGCTTACATGAAGGGACACCGGAAGAAGCAGACGGCAAGGTGATGTTTCTGGGTCGAATACTCCACCTTCTAAATGTATTAGACCCGAGCGTTTCCTGGGCGAGCAGAAGTCACGAAAGTGGCCCTTGTCTCCACAATAGAGGCACAAGCCCAGAGTTCTGCGCCTAGCACGTTCTTCGGGGGTTAGTCTGGTCCGGCCCAGCTGCATAGGTTCCTCAGCAGGCAGAGGATGGTCCACAGGACGAAGTGAGGGGAGCTGAGACTGGCTAAGACCTAGGGAGTGCTGGTGTCTTTTTTCTATGGACCTCTCCTGAAAACGAATATCGATCTGGTTGCATAGGGAAATGACATCGTCCAGACCGACGGGGATGGTTCTTCCCGCTAATTCATCCTTCACTCGGTCAGAGAGGCCATGTAAAAAGGTAGCGACCAGGGCCTTATTGTTCCAGCTCAATTCAGCTGAGAGAATACGGAACTGAAGAGCATATTGTCCCACTGAACGGGATTCTTGGCGGAGACGTAGAAGAGCACTAGCCACTGAAGAGGACCAAGCCGGCTCTTCGAAGGTGTTACGGAAGAGCTTCAGGAAGTTGGACAGGCTGGAAACTACCCGATCATTCTTCTCCCACATAGGGGCAGCCCAGGCTAAAGCTTCACCGGAAAGGAGGGATTTAATATAGGCTACCTTTGCCCGATCAGACAAGAAGTTTTGAGGCTGAAGTTCAAAATGGATGGTGCACTGGCTAAGAAACACCCCACAAGACTTGGAGTCTCCAGAAAAACGGATTGGAGGTGGTAGCTTCAGTGAATGCGACTCTGCGACTGGTGCGACAGGCGCAGCCGCTGGTTGTACTTGGGGTTGCGGATTTGGGGTTCCCAACGAGATCTGAAGCTGATCAAAGCGGGAAGCCAGATGCTAAAGGAAACGCATCACCTGATCCTGATTAGCTTCATGCGTCTCGAGTCTGTGCCCTGTAATGGATCGTCTGCGGGGAGTGGCATGTCGGCTGGATTCACCCGTGGCCAGGTGACAAGTGCACCCCATTGGGGTCAGGGATGCACCACAGGGTAGTAAACCCTATAACCGACTGCTGCGATCAGAGCGGAAGCGTGAACCCAAGATCACCCAGGGCGCGGAATCTAAGACCCAGCTTTGTGTTCACCAGAGCCTCTAGTGGTGAGGATGGCCTTGGGAGCAACTGGATCCAGTTCGCGACCCCCGAGATCCCCTAGGTCACACTCCACAGGGAGAGAGGGAAAGCAGCCAGCAGGACAAACGGTATTGATGGGTAGGCCGAGGTCAGGGCAACAGGCAGACAAGGGTAACCGAGGGACAGGCAAATGGTCAGGGGCACAGGCAAACAGGAGAAGTCAGGGACAAGCCAAAAACGGTACACAGGAAGATGATTGTAGCACACTGCAGACAGGAACTTAGTAAACTTCACTGTTGAACAGCACTGCAGACCTGTAGTGCAACAGTTAATATAGACTAATATAGACCGGTTTTGGCCGGGGCTCTAGTGTCGCAGACACTTACCGAGCGGGCAAAGTCCTTGCTGCAGGAGCTGGAGGCGCATAATGCTCCTGAGCTCTGTGTGGACCTGGCCGACCAGTTGGTGCAGGGCCTAAAATTTGTCTGTGAGTCGGCCCTGGATACGCTCCCCTTGCTCTCCAGGGCCTCCGCCTACGCGGTGGTGTTACCCTGCCTTGTGTGGCTAAAGTGTTGGTTTGCGGACCAATCCTCTAAAAAGGCCTTGGTAGACTTACCCTTTAAGGGTGAACGACTTTTTGGGGCGCTCCTGGATGATATCATAAAAGATGCCACAGGGGGTAAGAGCACTCTGCTCCCGCAATTTGGAAAGGGTAAGGAGCCTCGCCTTAAACACGAAAACGTTTCCAGGGTGCTAAGAGCCCGCTGAAGGTCAAAAGCGCACCTGGTACCGCCAGCCCAACAAGCCTGCAGACAAGCCTGCTTCTGCATGAAGGTCTGCCCCCGCCCGGCACTTGGGTGGGGGGCCGGCTTTGCGAATTTGCAGCTCGGTGGAGGTCCCTCCTTTCCGACCGCTGGGTTTGCGAAGTAGTTTCCTCGGGGTACAAGATAGACTTTCTCTCTTGTCCACCAAAAAGATTTTTTCCCTCCAACCTCCAGCTTCCTCCGGAACGCAGGGAGGCCCTGTCTGGGGGTGTTTAGGATCTGCTGGTCAGGGGAGTGATTGTGCCGGTTTCAGGGGTTTTACTCCAATCTGTTTGTAGTCCACAAGAAGGAAGGGGTCCGTCCAATCCTGGACCTCAAGGCCCTAAACTGTTTTGTCAAAGTGCAAAAGTTCAGGATGGAGTCGGTTCACTCTGTAGTGGCGGCACTCCATCAGGGGGATTTTCTGGCATCCTTGGATATCCAGGACGCGTACCTGCATATCCCCATATGCGCAAAGCACCAGAGGTTTCTGCGTTTTTCGGTCGGAGAGGACCATTTTCAATTTATGGCCCTCACTTTCGACCTGGCCTCGGCACCACGGGTTTTCACCAAGTTGCTCGCTCCGATTCTGTCCCTGCTGAGGCAGCGCCGGATCGATATCGTAGGATACCTGGACGACTTGCTTCTGAGAGCTTCTTCAAGCTCAGAATTAGAAGAGCATGTGTCTATCACCTGCCAGACCCTCCGAGAATTCGGTTGGCTACTGAATGTCCAGAAGTTGGTGTTGGTCCTGGTTTCCTCAGAGGAGAGGGTTTTTCTCCCAACGGGAAAACTACAGACACTGCAATCTACGGTGCAGCGGTTGGCGACCCAGAAGTGGTCGTCGCTTCGCTTTTGCATGAGAGTTCTGGATCTAATGGTGGCCTCTTTCGAGGCGGTTCCTTATACCCAATTCCACATTCGAGTGTTACAGAAAGAGATTCTGTCGCGTTGGGACAAGCTCCCTTCATCTCTGGATTACCAGATTCGGGTGAGTCGCCTGGTCAGGTCCTCCCTAGCGTGGTGGCTGACATCTCTGGTACTTCGGACCGGGAAATCGTTTCTGCCATGCCATTGGACGGTGGTTACGACGGATGCCAGCCTCTCCGGCTGGGGGGTGTCTGGGGTGTCCAATCAGCCCAGGGGCGCTGGACTCATGAGGAGTCCCACCTCCCGATCAATGTCCTGGAACTCCGGGCGATCAAGCTGTGCCTCTCCAAGTGGTCTCTGGGTCTGCAGGACCGTCCGGTCAGGATCCAATCTGACAACGCCACGGCCATGGCGTATGTCAATCATCAGGGGGGCACACGGACGTGGATCTTCTGGCGTCCTGTCTCAATCAGAAGGTGTCACGGTTCGTGGCCAGGTCAAGAGACCCGTGGGCGGACGCGTCAGACGCGTTGGTGGCGCCGTGGGGTCACTATCGCCTAATCTATGCCTTCCCTCCTCTGAAGCTTCTTCCTCGCCTGCTGCACAGAGTGAGGAGGGGATACCAACAATCCTGATCGCTCCGGATTGGCCGCGCCATCCCTGGTACGCGGACCTGGTGCGTCTGGTGGCAGACGTCCCTTGGCGTCTACCTCTGAGAGTAGATCTTCTGTCGCAGGGTCCGATCTTTCACCCTGCTTTACAGTCGCTGGCTTTAACGGTGTGGCTGTTGAGAGCCAGGTGCTGAAGGACCGAGGCCTGTCGGACTCTGTGATCTCTACCATGCTACGAGCACGGAAATCTACTTCACAAAGGATTTACCATCGTACGTGGAAGGCCCACATCTCTATGTGTGAAGAGATGAAATGGCACCCACACACATACGTAATGTCCCAGATTCTGCTGTTCTTACAGCAGTGGATCAGGCTCTCGCCTTATGTACGGTTAAGGGTCAGATTTCGGCCTTGGCTGTTTATTTTTAGTGACCGTTGGTGGCGCACTCCCTGGTGCGTACATTTGTGCAGGGGGTTGGGCTTGTGGCCCCTCCTGTGTGTCCTCCACTGCCTCCGTGGGACTTGAATTTAGTCCTCTCAGTGCTTCAAGAGGCTCCGTTTGAGGACATTCGAAAGATTCCTTTGTTGACTCTGTCCCAGAAGGTGTTTTTTCTGGTGGCAATTACTTCTGTCAGACGGGTATCTGAACTATCCGCCTTGTCTTGCAAGACTCCTTACTTGGTCATCCACAAGGATAAGGTGGTGCTGCGGCCGCACCCGTCGTTCCTTCCAAATGTTGTTTTGCCTTTTCACATTAATGAGGACATTGTTTTGCCATCCTTATGTCCTCGGCCGAAGAACCCGAAGGAGGCCACGTTGCATTCCTTGGACGTGGTGCGAGCCCTACGGGTGTACTTGTCTGTTATGGCTCCGTTTTTGGAGGTCGGATTCACTGGTCCTAAGAAGGTCCTAAGAAGGGTCTGGCGGTCTCGTCGGCCACCATTTCTAGGTGGATCAGACAGGTCATGCTCCAGGCCTATGCCCTTTCCGGTTACGGCGCATTCGACCAGGGCGATTGGTGCCTCTTGGGCTTTCCGCCATCAAGCGTCTGTTTTACAGGTGTGTAAGGCAGCGACCTGGTCGTCAACCCACACCTTCTCAAAGTTTTACAAGGTGGATGTGAGTGCATCTGCGGATGCCTCCTTTGGCCACAAGGTTTTATAGACGGCTGTTTAAGGTTTAAGTTCCTCCGTTGAGGAACTCTGGTTTGTTTGGGGTGAAGTTTGGTTTGCTGTGTTTTTCCCACCCCTGGATTTTTTTTGACACAGCTTGAGGACGTCCCTAAGGTCAATTGCTGCTGTGTCCGTCCATGAATGGAAGAGAAAATAGGATTTTTGTACTTACCGTAAAATCAATTTCTCTGAGTTCATGGACGGACACAGCACACTCCCCTTCTTTGTTTGTACTGCTTGTTTACGAACTGGGGCTGCATGATGCAGAGAGAGGGATGTACCCGGGGACCCACCCCCTGGAAGGTGCTGTACTGAGAGAAGTGTTTTAACACTTGAAGTGCTGTTTTCTGCCTAGTTTCAGGAGTGAAAGGAAGGATGATTACCCTAAGGTCAATTGCTGCTGTGTCCATCCATGAACTCAGAGAAATTGATTTTTACGGTGAGTACAAAAATCCTATTTTTGTTTTTCATTATACTACCATTTTTGTTGAGAATCCATTACATATATCCCTAATGCCGCGTTCACACGATCATTTTTCGGGTTGTAAAAAAACAAAGTTTTTCAGGCTCTATTAAAAACTAAGTTTTTTCCAACTTCATCATTAAAACGGCGTTGTCTACACACGATCATGAAAAAAAAATGCTATAGCAAAGCGCGGTGACGTACAACACGTACGACGGCACTATAAAGGGGAAGTTTAATGCGGATGACGCCAACCTTGGGGCTGCTTTTGCTGATTTTGTGTTACCGCGTGTTAGTAAAAGTTTGGTGAGAGACGATTCGCACTTTTCAATCTTCATGCTTTAAAGATTGTTTTCTGCTGTTCAGTTTGTGCTTGTTGGTTCGTATGTGTCTTTCAGTGCTTGTAGTCAGTTCGTATCTGTTTTTGCAGTCCGTTCTTGTCTGCTCGTTACTGTTTTTCAGGTCCTTCTTCAGAGGCCCTGCGTTCTTTTAGTTCATTCTGATTAGACGACCGATTTCTAGCAATGTTGTGGGTACGTTCTCGTCGCCGAGATTGTGCTGTGCTTGGTGCTGGGATTTCTGCTTTATCCCATCTCCGGTCCATGAACAGGGTGAGGAGGAGTTTGTGGGCCAAGAATTGGTTGCTCCGTAGGAACCAGTTCCCTCATATGCCTCTGCTGCGGGAGATCCAGGAAAATAACCCTGATGATTTCAGGAATGTTCTGAGGATGTCTGACCCTGTCTTCTAGCAGTTCTTGGCTTTTGTGTCTCCGTATATCACCATGTAGGACATCATTATGTGGAAAGCCATCACTGCTGAGCAGAGGCTAGTTGCTACGTTGCGATACCTGGCAACAGGGAGAAGCATGCAGGACTTGAAGTTCTCGACAGACATCTCCCCCCAGGCTCTGGGGGTCATAATCCCTAAAACCGGTTCTGCTATAATCCAAGTCCTGCAGGAGGACTACATTAAGGTAAGTTTTGTCCTTACCTTAGATCCTTTATTTTTGAGGTCCCCAACTCATCTTGAACCCCCCTGACCAAAAACATAATTTTATTGGGCCATCAAAGGTGGTGATGAATCTGATTAGTGATCCATTATTTTTTGGGGTTTTAAAATACTCCTTCAAATTAATAATATCCTGCTGTTTTTGGCAAGAATGTTTTTGGATAATCTGATTGCAATGTTTGTTTGAATTTATTTTTATTTTTTTACTCCACGGTTCTCTACTAAGCCACAGGAATGGCAGACTGTGGCATCAGAGTTCGCGCAGCATTGGCACTTTCCAAACTGCGGAGGAGCCATTAACCACTTGCCGACCAGCCGCCGCAGTTATACGGCGGCAGGTCGGCACGGGTGCGCGAGAGCCCGTAGCTCTACGTCGCGCTTTTCGCGGCCACTAGGGGGCGCGTGCGCGCCGCCGGCGGCCCGCGCGCGCGCCCCCCGCTCGCCCCCGAGTCCCGTGCGTGTGCCCGGCGGGCGCGATCGCCGCCGGGCACACGCGATCGCTCGTTACAGAGCGGGGAACGGGAGCTGTGTGTGAAAACACACAGCGCTCGTTCCTGTCAGCGGGGGAAACGCTGATTTTCTGTTCATACAATGTATGAACAGAAAATCAGTGATTCCCCCTAGTAAGTCCACCCCCCCCATACAGTTAGAACACACTAGGAACACACTTAACCCCTTCCCCGCCCCCTAGTGTTAACCCCTTCACTGCCAATGGCATTTTTATAGTAATCCAATGCATTTTTATAGCATTGATCGCTAAAAAAATGCCAATGGTCCCAAAAATGTGTCAAAAGTGTCCGAAGTGTCCGCCATAATATCGCAGTACCGAAAAAAAACGCTGATCGCCGCCATTACTAGTAAAAAAAAAAAAAATAATAAAAATGCCATAAAACTACCCCCTATTTTGTAAACGCTATAACTTTTGCGCAAACCAATCAATAAACGCTAATTGCGATTTTTTTTACGAAAAATATGTAGAAGAATACGTATCGGCCTAAACTGAGGAAAAAATATTTTTTTTTATATATTTTTGGGGATATTTATTATAGAAAAAAGTAAAAAATATTGCATTTTTTTCAAAATAGTCGCTCTGTTTTTGTTTATAGCGCAAAAAATAAAAACCGCAGAGATGATCAAATACCACCAAAAGAAAGCTCTATTTGTGGGAAAAAAAGGACGCCAATTTTGTTTGGGAGCCACGTCGCACGACCGGGCAATTGTCAGTTAAAGCGACGCAGCGCCGAATCTCAAAAAGTGCTCTGGTCTTTGGACAGCAATATGGTCCGGGGCTGAAGTGGTTAATGACAAGCACGTCCGCATCCTGCCACCCACCCATTCGGGATCCTATTACTATAATTACAAAGGGTTCCACAGTGTTGTGATGACGGCGGTGGTGTCGGCCAATTATGAGTTTTTATTTGTGGATGTGGGGAAAAATGGGCGGATGTCTGACGGCGGGGTCTTTGCCCAGACCGATTTTGCCCAAAACGCTTCTTCTTCCTCCACATCCTGCGGGGGTGGGGCTTGGGTAAGAGGTGTGGGGTTTCTCGTCTCTTGTCTGGAAGCTCGTTGTTGCCCTATGAGATTGTAACAAAAGGGATACTTGAGTCAAAAAGATTTGAGTAATTATTACTATAATTACAAAGGGTTCCACAGTGTTGTGATGACGGCGGTGGTGTCGGCCAAGTATGAGTTTTTATTTGTGGATGTGTGGAAAAATGGGCGGATGTCTGACGGCGGGGTCTTTGCCCAGACCGATTTCTCCCAAACAGCTTCAGTCGGATGACCTGGGATTGCCACCTGCAGAGGACAATGAAGAGGGACTACCGTTCGTCTTTGTTGCTGATGAGGCGTTTGCACTGGGTCGCCATCTAATGAGGCCTTTTCCCCATCGAACCCTCACCCCTGAGAGGAGGGTTTTTAACTATAGGCTGGCCAGAGCCAGAAGGGTGGTCGAAAATGCCTTTGGCATCATGGCCAGCCGGTTCCGATTATTCCTCACCGCCATCAACCTGGCGGAATACAAATGGAACCATGTCATCATGTGTTGTTGCATTTTGCATAATTATTTAAAGAGACATTCATCTAATTATCTATCCATTGTGCTTGATGAGGCCATTGACCAAATACCATTGCCGTCCCATGAGGCTGGCCCTACAGGCTTGGCCCCCCAAAGCACCCGTGATATCTGCCAAAAATAAGTGGATTATTTTATGGGTAGGGGGGCCATTGCAATGCCTTATCTTTCCTGAAAGATGTTCAATAAAATTTTATTTTGGAATGAAAAAGTCTGTTGTGGGCCAGATCCTCAGCGGCGCTACGCCTGCGTAAATGGATTTGCGCGGCGTTATTGTAAATGTGCGCCTGCGTATCGATGCACGGTAAACACAGAACCACATACGCGAGAAAATCTTTTTCGTCTGAGCGGCGAAAAAGGTTTAAGCTAGCGCGGCGTAGGCGCATAGTTACGCATCGTAAATATTCAGTTCCCATTGAATTAGCATGCAAATATGCAAATTAGGGAGATGCGCGGATTCCCGAAACTACGCGCGTTCGGCGTTGGCTACTCGTTGTGCGCGTAACACGAAATGCTTGAGTAAACATACCCCTCATAAAAGCACGGGTAACTTTGCTCAAGACCGTGTGCAAGTCAGCTGGAGAGCAACTACAGCAGCACCATAACGGACGAGCTGAGCAATCACACTTACTGGACAAAACATTCGTATGCCAACATGCCAGGGGCAGCGATGGTCTTATCACTACTAATGTATGCAGAGGAAGAGGAGCATAGAATGAGGAGGAGGAGGAGGGGGGCACGTGAGAGGATCTACCGAGTGCGCATGAGCCTCTTTGGCATGGGGGATGAGGAGGTGTATCGCATCTTCAGATTCAGCCCTGCTGCCATCCTGGAACTAACCACAGCCCTGCAGGATGACATCACCAGCCAGACACACCGCTCACATGCACTGCAGCCACTGGTGAAGGTCCTGGCAACACTCCATTTCCTGGCCAGTGGATCATTCCAGCGTACAAGTGGAGTGGTGGCTGGGATGTCACAAACCAGCATAAGCAGATGTCTGCACCAGGTTATCCCTGCAATCCTCAGATGCATGTCCCACCACATCATCAGACCCACCACTGAGCACCTGCGGCAGAAGGCAATGACAGATTTTTACAGAATTGACGGATTCCCACGCACCATCGGGGCCATTGATTGCACACATGTGGCACTCTAGCCCCCCAGTGCCACAGAGCACATATACCGCAATCGGAAGCATTTGCACTCCATCAACGTACAGGTGATAGCCGATGCCAAATACCTCATATGGCACGTCCGTGCCAAAGACCCCGGGTCCAGCCATGACAGCTACATATACCGTCAAAGCAACATCCCAGAAGATTTTGAGCAGGACATGTATGGGGACAGCTGGCTGGTTGGTGAGTGACATGGGTGGCAGGCATGACTGTCCCCCCCCATGATGCACACATCACAAGGGGCACATGCATGACTAACATCCTCCTGTTTTTTCCCTTACAGGTGACTCTGCATATGTACTTGGACCCCATCTCATGACTCCTTTCCGGAACCCCCAAACCAGAAGAGAGAGAAGATACAATGAAGCACACATCAAAACCCGTGCAGTGGTGGAGCGCACATTTGGCCTCCTGAAGTCCCGTTTCCGATGCCTGGATAAGTCTGGGGGGGCCCTATTGTACTCCCCCAACTTTGTGGGTCAGATCATCGGTGCATGTTGCATTCTGCACAACTTTGCCATGAGAAAGGGCCTGCAGATTGCCCTACGTGATGACCTGACCCCCCAACCACACAGCACCCCCCCTGCCAGAGGAGACCCCGTCACCTGATGGAAGAGCAGTCAGGAGGGTCCTCGTGTTACGAATCTTTGACCGTTAAACACACACATACAGCATGGCACACAGACAATGCACGCGTGTACACCACTGTGGTCCCTAGATCACACACCCCACATCCACATCACATTGGATTAGCCCAAGTCCAGCATGTAGGACTTGGGAGCAGCAACGCCACGTCAAGGCCCCAATGATGTTGCTGTCCATTCATACACCATTCACACAGCCATGGGGATAACTTCTCCCCAACGGCCGAGGGTGACACCCCTTACTGGCAGGAGTGCCACCCCCTCACATTCACACACCATTCACACTGCACCGTGTGCAGTATCAATTAAAAAAAAAAAGCTCTTACCCAGAGCATAATATAAATATAAAAAAAAAGCTCTTACCCAGAGCATAATATAAATAAAAAAAAAAGCTCTTACCCAGAGCATAATATAAATTAAAAAAAAAAGCTCTTACCCAGAGCATAATATAAATTAAAAAAAATCTCTTACCCAGAGCAAAATAATAAGAAATACAAAAATTAATGGGCCTGGCGGGGGCTCCGCCTGGTGCCACGGCTCCTGCCCCTCACTTGCCTGGGGGCAGCCACAGGTAGGGGGGGTGGGGTAGCAGGTGGAGGAGGAGCATCCCCACGTCCCTCCCTGGCTGCCTGCATGCCCTCCAGGGCAACTGCTATGCGGGTCTGCACAGCAGTCTGCTCCTCAACTGCAAGGTGCAGGGCATGAACCTCCCCTACAAGGTCGGAGGTGGTCGCCTGCAGCTCCCCCAGACTGGTCAGCGTTGCCAGGCGCCTCATCTCCTCCACGACCTCTGACAGGTGCTGATTTTGCTGGTCCTACTGTCTGGCCAGCTGTTCCGGCAGGACCTTATGAACACCCCTGGTCTTGCACGTCGCCTTCCGGGGAGTGGCAGGGGACCGGGCATTAGGGGAGGATGTTGAGGGGCCGGAGATGAGGGGGGGGAAAGAGAGGGACTGGAGAGGATGGGGGTTCGTACATGCGGCGGTCCACGCGGCTGCAGGAGCGATCCGACAAGAGGGGGCGGCTATTCGTTTTTGTCCACCCCCTCCGGATCGCTTCCAGCCAATGCGCGCGCCCGCCCGCCTGCCCTGTCACTTCCTCCTCCTGTGTAAACACAGGAAGGAGGAAGCGATGTGATCTCTCCCTCGGCGGTTTTTCAACCACCGCTGAGGAGAGATCACCACACAGTAAGTCCTGCACAAACACTACACTACACTAACACTACACATAAACACATTTAACCCCAGCGATCGCCCCCCCCCCGCCACAGTGTCACTGAATGCAGTAATCATACATGTATGATTACTGTATTTAGTGTCAGTGTGACAGGCAGTGTGACAGTCAGTTAGTGTTAGGTCCAGGGTAGCCCCCGTACCCCCACTAATAAAGTTTTAACCCCTTGATCACCGCCCTAGTTAACCCTTTCACTCCCTATTGCCAGCATCACTAAGTGATCATTTTTCTGATGTATTAGTGTCGCTGTTCCCGCTAGGTAGCTAATTTTTTTTTTTATTGCGATTTTTTTTTTACTTAAGACATGTGGCTAAATACATTTTGGCCTAAGTGTTTGACTAAAATTTAGTTTATTGATTTTTCTTATAACAAAATGTAAAAAATGTCGCTCTATTTTTGTATATAGCGCAAAAAATTAAAATCACAGAGGCGATCAAATACCACCAAAAGAAAGCTCTATTTGTGGGAAGAAAAGGAAGCAAACTTTGTTTGGGAGCCACGTTGCATGACCGCGCAATTGTCAGTTAAAGCGACGCAGTGCCGAATCGCAAAAAGGGGCAAGGTCCTTTACCTGCATTTTGGTCCGGGTCTTAAGTAGTTAAAATGCTAAGTGACCCGGCTTGTGAAAGACATTTCATTCTGTTGAAAGGTGTTAATTACATCGGCTCCTGAAAGACCATGTCATTGTGTTTAAAGCCCTGTGTTACCGTCTCTCTTCAGATGTAATGAATTAGCATGCCAATTATGTTTAGAAAAGGAATGTATTGCTGCTCAGGTGTGGGTCACTTTGTGGATTGAAGGGAAATTCATTGTGTGATTGTATTTTATTTGAATTCTATGAATAAAGGAATGTGATAGATCTCTTCAGTATCGGTGCCAAAATGTCTGCTAGAGAATTAGCCCCACTGTGAATAGGGGGGTGGAGATTGCATTATCCTGTGATTAACTGTAACATCTTGTACTGTATAAAAAGCTGAGAAGAAACCATTAAAGTGTTCATACATTTTTTAACTACTTGCCGACCGCCCACCGCAGTTATACGGCGGGACGGTGGCACTGCTGGGCGAGAGCACGTAGCTCTACGTCCTACCTTTAGCGGCCGCTAGTGGGCGCGTGCGTGCCGCCGGTGGCCCGCACACCCCCGCTCATCCCCCGAGTCCCGCGTGCGTGCCCAGCGGGCGCGATCGCCGCCGGGCACTCGCGCTCGTTCATTACAGACCGGGAAACGAGAGCTATGTGTGTAAACTAGGGATGAGCCGAACACCCCCGGGTTCGGTTCGCACCAGAACGTTCGAACAGACCGCGGGTTCGCACGATTATTTCGAACCCAATTAAAGTCTATGGGACTCGAACGTTCGAATTCAAAAACAATCGTTTTAAAGACCAAAATTCAATTAAATGGTGACATATAACAGCACACGTGCAGTGACACCAAATGCGCTCAGGTGGTATATAACAGCACAGGTGCGGTGACACCAAATGCGCTCAGGTGGTATGTAACAGCACACGTGCAGTGACACCAAATGCGCTCAGGTGGTATGTAACAGCACACGTGCTGTGACACCAAATGAGCTAAGGTGGTTTGTAACAGCACACGTGTGGTGACACCAAATGCGCTCAGGTGGTATATATATAGGGAGCTGTTGTGGCTCAACGTGATTGGCACTGCGCTGACAAGCCATTCACTTCTGCAGCCAAGGGTTCGGATCCCGGTCTCGGCTACATGTGAATTGAGTTTGGTGGTCTCAGCCCGGCTCCCGGTGGGTGTGCTATGCAAGGTACGCCTGTGCTTAGTACGCCCACCCCCCCCACACAAAAACCACCACACTTGCACGCACACAAAATTGGTTTAAAAACACATGCACTTTGGCCATGCGGTCTCTTAAAATAAAGAGAGGCGAAGGACCTACGGGGCTGGCTGGGTGGGCTAGGCCCCCTCACTCCCTCATAGGGGGAGTCCCTCTGCCCCATTGGGGTCCCGTTGGGCCCCAGTTGGGCTCCCAAGAGGAGCAGGTAGGGCGGGGTGAGTGGGAGGCCCCCCTTCACACCCGCCATTGCCACCAGGGGCATGGAGAAGGATGGCGATTGCCTCCGGGGGGAGGGTCTGCCTACTCCCAACTCCTGCAGTCCGGCTCCTTTCTCTCAAGTTCACGCACAAAAATACACTTTAAAAAAAAAAGGTGGTATATAACAGCACAGGTGCGGTGACACCAAATGCGCTCAGGTGGTGTGTAACAGCACACGTACAGTGACACTAACTGCGCTCAGGTGGTATATAACAGCACAGGTGCGGTGACACTAACTGCGCTCAGGTGGTATGTAACAGCACATGTACAGTGACACTAACTGCGCTCAGGTGGTATATAACAGCACAGGTGCGGTGACACTAAATGCGCTCAGGTGGTATGTAACAGCACACGTACAGTGACACTAACTGTGCTCAGGTGGTATATAACAGCACAGGTGCGGTGACACCAAATGCGCTCAGGTGGTATGTAACAGCACACGTACAGTGACACTAACTGCGCTCAGGTGGTATATAACAGCACACGTGCGGTGACACTAACTGCGCTCAGGTGGTATATAACAGCACAGGTGCGGTGACACCAAATGCGCTCAGGTGGTGTGTAACAGCACACGTACAGTGACACTAACTGCGCTCAGGTGGTATATAACAGCACAGGTGCGGTGACACTAACTGCGCTCAGGTGGTATGTAACGGCACATGTACAGTGACACTAACTGCGCTCAGGTGGTATATAACAGCACAGGTGCGGTGACACTAAATGCGCTCAGGTGGTATGTAACAGCACACGTACAGTGACACTAACTGTGCTCAGGTGGTATATAACAGCACAGGTGCGGTGACACCAAATGCGCTCAGGTGGTATGTAACAGCACACGTACAGTGACACTAACTGCGCTCAGGTGGTATATAACAGCACACGTGCGGTGACACTAACTGCGCTCAGGTGGTATATAACAGCACAGGTGCGGTGACACCAAATGCGCTCACGTGGTATGTAACAGCACACGTACAGTGACACTAACTGCGCTCAGGTGGTATATAACAGCACAGGTGCGGTGACACTAACTGCGCTCAGGTGGTATGTAACAGCACACATACAGTGACACTAACTGCGCTCAGGTGGTATATAACAGCACAGGTGCGGTGACACTAACTGCGCTCAGGTGGTATGTAACAGCACACGTACAGTGACACTAACTGCGCTCAGGTGGTATATAACAGCACAGGTGCGGTGACACCAAATGCGCTCAGGTGGTATGTAACAGCACACGTACAGTGACACTAACTGCGCTCAGGTGGTATATAACAGCACACGTGCGGTGACACTAACTGCGCTCAGGTGGTATATAATAGCACAGGTGCGGTGACACCAAATGCGCTCAGGTGGTATGTAACAGCACACGTACAGTGAAACTAACTGCGCTCAGGTAGTATATAACAGCACATGTGCGGTGACACCAAATGCGCTAAGGTGGTATATAACAGCACACGTGCAGTGACACCAAATGCGCTCAGGTGGTATATAACAGCACAGGTGCGGTGACACCAAATGCGCTCAGGTAGTATATAACAGCACATGTGCGGTGACACCAAATGCGCTAAGGTGGTATATAACAGCACACGTGCAGTGACACCAAATGCGCTAAGGTGGTATGTAACAGCACACGTGCGGTGACATCAAATGCGCTCAGGTGGTATGTAACAGCACACGTGCGGTGACACCAAATGTGCTTAGGTGGTATGTAACAGCACACGTGCGGTGACACCAAATGCGCTCAGGTGGTATGTAACAGCACACGTGCGGTGACACCAAATGCGCTCAGGTGGTATGTAACAGCAGACGTGCGGTGACACCAAATGCGCTAAGGTGGTATTAAACAGCACACGCACAGTCAGAGCGACTGCGTTTCTGTGCAATTCAATAGCCCACTTGCATTAACAGCAACTGCCTTTCTGTGCAAATAAATAGCACACTTGCAGTAACAGGTAATGCGTCTATGTGCAATTAACTAGCACACGTTGACTAACACGTTAGAGCATCAAGCACAATCTCCTGCCTGACAGATACTAATAGCAGATCTAGCTAAGCCATACAGTTTATAAATATATTGACAACTCCTAGGGATGTCAATATATTCTCTACAAACTGTAAATTTAACTATACTAACTAGTAGCCTCCCTGATCTATCTATCTATCTATCTATCTATCTATCTATCTATCTATCTATCTATCTATCTATCTATCTATCTATCTATCTATGTGAAAAGACACTGTGGGGCTGATTTACTATTGCCACTGCGCTGCGCCGGTACATGCCTTAATTAGTGCGTTGGATGAAGCCTTAATTAGGCGCATGAACCGGCGTAGCACAGCAGCGCAATGCAATTGATAAGTAAAGCCGCCGCCGAACTCCCTGTTAAAGTCTATGGGGGAAATCTTAAGTGTTCATTTTAAAGGCTAATCTGCAAGTTTTGTCCTATAAAGTGTTTGGGGACCTCAGTCCTGCCCCAGGGGACATGTACCAATGTTTTTTTTTTTTTTAAAACGGAAATTTTTTCGGGAGCAGTGATTTTAATAATGCTAAAAGTGCAACAATAAAAGTGTAATATTTCTTTAAATTTCGTACCATGGGGGGGGTGTAAAGTCAGCATGTAAAAAAGTGCATGTTTCCCGTGGTTAGAAATGTCTCTGCACAAAATGACATTCTCCAAAGAAAAAAAGCTGTTTAAAACAGACTCGCGGCAATAATGAATTGTCGGCTCCCGGCAATTGTGAGAGATTCATTCATAAAAAACACCAAAAAAAAAGCGTGGGGGTCCCCCCAAATTCAAGAACCAGACTTTAGGTCTGGTATGGATATTAAGGGGAACCCCACCGTAAATTTAAAAAAAAAATTACGTGGGGTTCCCCCCAAATATCCATAACCAGACCCTTCACGTCTGGTGTGGATATTAAGGGGAACTCCACCCCAAATTTTAAAAAAAATGGCATGGAGTCCCCCCTAAAATCCACACCAGACCCCTTATCCGAGCACGTTGACCTGGCCGGCCGCAGAAAAGAGGGGGGGACAGAGCGCGCCCCCCCTCTCCTGAACCGCACCAGGCCACATGCCCTCAACATTGGGAGGGTGTTTTGGGGTGCCCCCCAAAACACCTTGTCCCCATGTTGATGAGGACAAGGGTCTCTTCCCCACAACCCTTGCCCGGTGGTTGTGGGGGTCTGCGGGCAGGAGGCTTATCAAAATCTGGAAGACCCCTTTAACAAAGGGGCCCCTCAGATCCCGGCCCCCCACCTGTGTGAAATAGTAATGGGGTACATTGTACCTCTACCATTTCACGAAAAAATTCAATGTAAAGGGTTAAAAACGACAAGAGCCGGTTTTTGACAAGTCCTTTATTAGCTTCTTTCTTCTTCTTTTCTTCTTTCCTTTGGGTTTCTTCCTCCATCTTCTTCTTCCTCTGCTTCTTTCTTGGGTCTTGTAGTGCCGCATCTTGACCGGCGTGTTCTTCCATCTTCTTCTGCTTCCGCTGTCCTTCTCGTCCGCATCTTCTTCTGGTTCTTCTTCGCCGGAAGCGCCGCTTCCATTTGAAATCCCCGCTGTATGCCGGACCCCGCCCCCCTCTGACGCCACAGGCAAGCTCTTAGGAAAGTGCCCGTGTGGTGCCTGTGCGTCAGAGGCGGGGGCAATTCAATTGGAAGCTTGTGCGCAGCTTCTTCTTTGTCGGAGTCGCCGCTTCCAATTGAATTGCCTGCTTTCTGACATGTGACCACGCCCCCCTCTGACGCACAGGCACCACACGGGGACTTTCCTAAGAGCTTGCCTGTGGCGTCAGAGGGGGGCGTGGTCCGGCATACAGCGGGGATTTCAATTGGAAGCGGCGCCTCCGGTGAAGAAGAACCAGAAGAAGATGCAGACGAGAAGGACATCGGAAGGAGAGGAAGATGGAACAAGACGCCGGTCAAGATGCGGGAATAGAAGACCCAAGACAGAAGCAGAGGAAGAAGAAGAAGATGGAGGAAGAAACCCGAAGGAAAGAAGAAAAGAAGAAGAAAGAAGATAATAAAGGACTTGTCAAAAACCGCCTCTTGTCATTTTTTACACTTGACACTTTTTTTTTGGTGAAATGGTAGAGGTACAATGTACCCCATTGCCATTTCACACAGGGGGGGCCGGGATCTGGGGGGCCCCTTTGTTAAAGGGGTCTTCCAGATTTCGATAAGCCTCCTGCCCGCAGACCCCCACAACCACCGGGCAAGGGTTGTGGGGAAGAGACCCTTGTCCTCATCAACATGGGGACAAGGTGTTTTGGGGGGCACCCCAAAGCACCCTCCCAATGTTGAGGGCATGTGGCCTGGTGCGGTTCAGGAGAGGGGGGGCGCACTCTGTCTCCCCCTCTTTTCTGCGGCCGGCCAGGTCAACGTGCTCGGATAAGGGGTCTGGTGTGGATTTTAGGGGGGACTCCACGCCATTTTTAAAAAAAATTTGGGGTGGAGTTCCCCTTAATTTCCACACCAGACCTGAAGGGTCTGGTTATGGATATTTGGGGGGAACCCCACGTCATTTTTTTTAAATTGACGGCGGGGTTCCCCTCAATATCCATACCAGACACTTTTCACATGCTGACATTACACCCAGGGCCGCCATCAGGGGGGTACAGGCAGTACACCTGTAAGGGGCCCGGGGGTCCGGAGGTGCCCAGATGCCTGGAGGGCCCCAGATGGTAACTCCTCTCTTTTTTTTTATATATATATTTTTTAATATTTATTTTTTATTTTTTATTAAAACATTTTTTTTTAGAAGTCCGGAGGGGCCCAGAGGCCCCCAGGGCCCCGGGTGGCAACTCCCCATTTTTTAATTTTTTTTTTAAAGATATTTTTTAATATTTTTTTTTATTTTTATTAAAGGGCCAATGTTTTTTTTTAGGGGTCTGGAGGTCCCCAGTGGCCCAGAGATCCACAGGGCTCCAGATGACAACCCCCCTTTTTAAAAAAAAAATGAAAAAAAATGATATATTTTTTTATTTTTGAAATATATATTTTTACATATATATATATATATATATATATATATATAATATTAAATTATTATTATAATATTAATATTATTAAATTATAAAAATGTTTTAAACGTTTTCTATTTTCTTTAATTTTTTTAGATATACATATATTTTTATTAAAAGGCTCAGAGGTCCCCAGGTTATTATTATTTTTTTTTTTAAAGTGTATTTTGTGCGTGAACTCGAGAGAGAGGAGCCGGACTGCAGGAGTTGGGAGTAGGCAGACCCTCCCCCCGGAGGCAATCGCCATCCTTCTCCATGCCCCTGGTGGCAATGGCGGGTGTGAGGGGGGCTCCCACTCACCCCGCCCTTCCTGCTCCACTTGGGAGCCCGACTGGGGCCCAACGGGACCCCAACAGGGCAGAGGGACTCCCCCTATGAGGGAGTGAGGGGGTCTAGCCCACCCAGCCAGCCCCGTAGGTCCTTCGCCTCTCTTTATTTTAGGAGACCTCATGGCCAAAGTGCGTGTGTGTTAAACCAATTTCGTGTGCGTGCAAGTGTGGTGCTTGTTTTTGGGGGGGGGGGGTGGGCATACTAAGCACAGGCGTACCTTGCATAGCACACCCACCGGGAGCTGGGCTGAGACCACCAAAAACAATTCACATGTAGCAGAGACCGGGATCCGAACCCTTGGCTGCAGAGGTGAACAGCTTGTCAGCGCAGTGCCAATCACGTTGAGCCACCACAGCTCCCACCCCATGTTATGTTTGTTTAGATATTTTTTAGTTATTTTTTATTAAAGGGCCCAGAGGTCCCCAGGCAATCCCCTTGTTTTTTTTTAGATATATATATTTTTTATATATATATATATATATATTTTTTTTTTTTTTTCATTAAAGGGCCCAGAGGTTTATTTTTATTAAAGGGCCCAGAGGTCCCCAGGGCCCCCGGATGGCTACCACCCTTTTTTTAATATTTATTTTTCTATATTTATTTTTTATCAAATTGCGGCAGCACCCCCCCCCGGTTCTCTGCTCCAGGGGGCCCATGCCTGAAGCTGTGTAAGGGGCCCCAATATTCCTGATGGCGTCCCTGATTACACCCCCCATGGTACGAAATTTAAAGGAATATTTCACTTTTATTGTTGCACTTTAAACACGTCCATACCGCGCCTATTCTGGCACTTCTCTCCTTCATGTAACAATTATATTTTCTTCCTTGAAAATTACTCAGGACCCCCAAACATTAGATATATTTTATTAACAAACACCCTAGGGAATAAAGTGGCGGGCATTTTTTCTTACAAATTTCCAACGATATTTGCGCCAAAATTTTTCAAACGCCTTTTTTTTTTTTGGCTTAAATTCATGAATGACAAAATAACAAAGCAGTAAAGCTAGCCCAATTTTTAGGGATAATGTGAAAGATGATGTTACACCGAGTAAATAGATACCTAACTTGTCACGCTTTCATATTGCGCACACTTATGGAATGGCGCTAAACTTCGTTATTAAAAATCTCCATAGGCGACGCTTGACTTTTTTTCTCAGGTTACCACTTTTGAGTTACAGAGGAGGTCTAGTGCTAAAATTATTGCTCTCACTCTAACGCACGCTATGATACCTCACATGTGGGGTTTGAAGGGTGTTTACATATGTGGGTGGGACTTGCATGCGTGTTCGCTTCTGAGTGCGAGCTACTAGGGACAGGGGCATTTAAATTTAGTTTTTTTTGTTTTTGTTTTTTTAACTTAATATTTTTCTTTTTGCACTTGTTTGTCCCTTTTTTGTATTATTTTTCACTTTTCTTCCTATTACAAGGAATGTAAATATCCCTTGTAATAGGACTAGTGTGTGACAGGTCCTCTTTATGGAGAGAGGCGGGGTCAATAAGACCCCACATCTGTCCTCCAGGCTGGAAAGCATGGAATTGGAAAAAAAAACACTGATCTCATGCTTTCAGCTGCGATCATGTTTGTTCAGCACAGTGGTGTAGTGTATAGCATGTTCACCTAGCAGCAAAAGGGTTGCTGGTCCGAATCCCGCCCCTGACACCATCTGCCTGGACTTTGCATGTTCTCCCTCTGCCTGCATGGGCTTCCTCCCACAATCTAAAAACATGCTGTAAATCGGATCCTGTCTAAATAAGCCCTAATATGCAGTAGGATATTTAGGTTTTGTGCTGCCCTAGGTCTGACCAAATTTCGGCACCCCCTAATAGAAAAATGACCCACCCTTCCTGTCAAGGCCACACCCTGTTTTTTTATGACCCGCCCAGGAATTTTCAGGGGACACACACAAGTTCTGGGGGGGGCACAGGAGTCCCTTAATTTGCCTAGTTTTTCTATCACTTCCTGTTTGGTTATGGGGCAGGAAGTGAGGGCCAATCTCCCCAAACGGACAGGGATAATACAAAATAAACTGACAGGGCTTATAACCCTCCCCCCCAACTCTATCCAAAATGAAAGAAAACAAAAAGAAGAAGTGTTGATTATAGTTCCAGTTTAACCCCAAATTTTATTGAGAGGCTTAAGAAAATATAACCATGCCAATAGGCCAGGATCCAGCGTTGCTAATATGTATGAATGTGTGTTAGGGACCCCCACAAACACCACCCAATGTAAAATAAACAATTTTCTTGTTTGTTTTGGGGAGGCCTGCACCCCTGATAGGGTAAAGACACCTCACAAATGTTGTCACTTTCTACTTAATTCATTCACTTCCTGCCACATAGCCAAACAGGAAGTGAGGGAAAAACCTGAGTAATGTCTTGTTGGGGACACACAGATCAATCTAAATAGTTTCCCATTTTGGAAATTGCATTTTGCTGTGTACACCCCAAATTAGTAAGGATCTTGGACTTTAGGGTCCATTTACTAAAGGCAAATCCACTTTGCACTACAAGTGGACAAGCAAGGAAGAAAAACAAAAACTTGGCGGGATTGGATGTTAAAACCATCAGTGCTTCCCTTCTGATTTTCATTGACTACGCTTCTACTGCAGAGCGGCTTTGCCTTTACTAAACCACAAAGTAACTAATCATTTGGGGTGTACACAGCAGTGCAATTTGCTTAATGGGGACACTAGTTAGATTGACCTGTGTCCTGAAGAAAAGACCATTGGTAGGGTTTTAACCTCACTTCCTGTTCAGCTGTGTGAAAGGAAGTAAAGCCAATTTTAAGAAAAGGGACACAAAGCCCAACCTAAAAACACTAGCAGGGGTTCTAACACTCACTTGGCTTCCCTCAAACACCCACAATTAGAATAGGATTGTCTTGTGCTAGTTTCAAGCACAGCGCTGTAAATCAGCACTTCAAGGCTGTCCACCAATACACCACCCCCCCCCAAACAGGCCTTGTTTGCAGGTTTTCCTTCATATTGCACATGTGCTTTAAAAAGTCAGTCTGGACATCAATTCTAGGAAACAATACTTACCGCTTTGTCCCTAGTAGCTTGCAGTCAGAAGCAAACACGCACCATTTTTTTTTCAGGTTACCAGTTTAGATTTACAGATGAGGTCTAGTGCTAAAAGTATTTCTCTCGCTCTTACACACGCTATGATACCTCATATGTGTGGTTTGAACGATGTTTACATATGTGGGCGGGCCTTAAATGTGTAAGTCCCGCCCACATATGTAAACACCGTTCAAACCCCACATGTGAGGTATCGTAGCGTACGTTAGAGCGAGAGAAATACTTTTAGCACTAGACCTCCTCTGTAACTCTAAACTGGTAACCTGAAAAAAAAAAAGTGTAGCCTATGGGTATTTTCAAGTACTGAAGTTTGGCGCCATTCCATGAGTGTGTGCAATATTAAAGCGTGACATGTTGGGTATCTATTTACTCGGTGTAACATCATCTTTCACATTATGGCCATAAATTGGGCTAACTTTAGTGTTTTCTTAATTTTTAACCACTTGAGTCCCAGACCATATTACTGGCCACTGACCGGGCCAGTTTTTGCGTTTCGGCCCTGCGTCTTTTTAACTGACATTTGCGCGTTTGTGCGACGTGGCTCCCAAACAAAATTGGCGTCCTCTTTTTTCCCCCCACAAAATGTTTTTTTTTTTTTTTGTTTGGTGGTATTTGATTTTTTTTCTTATTTTTGCTCGAACCAAAAATATAGCGACAATTTTGAAAATAAAAAGACAACTTTTTTACTGTTTGATATAATAAATCTCCCCAAAAATATATATAAATAAACTTTTTTGCTCTCAGTTTAGGCCGATACGTAATATTCGACATATTTTTGCTTCTAAAAAATTGCAATAAGCGTTTGATTGGTTTGGGCAAAAGTTATAAATAGGGGTTCGTTTTATGGGTGTTTTCGGAATATATTTTTGTTTTACTAGTAATGATGGCGATCAGTGATTTTTATGGCTACTGTGACATTATGGCGGACACATTTTTGGGAGCTTTGGCATTTTTCTAGCGACCAATGGTATACAAATGCATTGCTTACTATAAAAATGTCACTGGCAGGGAAGGGGTTAACACTAGGGGCGAGGAAGGGGTTGATTATGTTACCTGGGTGTGTTCTAACTGTAAAGGGGGTGGGACTGACTAGGGGAAATGACAGATCGCTGTTCATACATTGTATGGACAGACGAGCAGGCAGTCCCCCACTGACAGGACCGGGATAAAGGGGAACTCCACACCAAATAAAAAAAAAAAAAGGCGTGGGGGTCCCCCTCCAGGTGCACAACAGGCTCTTAGATTTGGTCTGGAACATAAGGGGTTAAACCCATGCCAAAGAAACGGCATGGGGTTCCCCCTCAGATCCAGACCAAACCCTTATCCCAGGCACGCAGTCTGGCCGGACAGGAATGGGGGTGGGGACGAGCGAGCGCCCCCCCCCTCCTGAGCCGTACCAGACCGCATGCCCTCGACATGGGGGAGTGTGTGCTGTGGGGGAGGGGGCACTGCCCCCCCACCCCAAAGCACTCTTGTCCCCATGTCGATAGGGACAAGAGCCTCTTCCCGACAACCCTGGCCGTTGGTTGTCGGGGTATGCGGGCGGGGGGCTTATCAGAATCTGAGAGCCCCCTCTAATAAGGGAGCCCCCAAATTCTGGCCCCCCACCCTATGTGAATGAGTAACGGGGGGCGTCACTCCTCCTCGGTCTTCTAGAGCCATCTTCTGGGGGGCGGGCCTCCCGCGGGCTGATGGCTGTCTTCCGCCGGGGGGGTGCACCTACCCCTCTGGACTTCTAGCAGTTTTCTGCTGGGGGGGGCCCACACCCACCGATGCTCTCCGCCATGTTCGGCCGGGCCCCCACCCCAAATTAAGCTCTTTTACATCCGGGGGGGGGGCGGCCGAGAACAACGGGGGGCGTCACTCCTCCTCGGTCTTCTAGAGCTGTCTTCTGGGGGTGGCTCCTGCCTCCCGCGGGCATATGGCTGTCTTCCGCCGGGGGGGCCACACCCACTGATGTTCTCCGCCATGTCCGAAAAAGGTGGAGAACAACGGGGGCGTCGCTCCTCCTCGGTCTTCTGCCGGGGAGGGGCGACAACCCAGCCCAGTCTTCGCTGCCGCCTTCTGCCTGGCTCCTCCGCTGGGGCCAGGGCTTAGCTCCGCTGTCTTCCGCCGCGGGGTGACACTCGCCGTCTTCTCCGGTGCCCTCCGCTTCTGCCTGGCTCCTCCTGGGGCCAGGGCTTCTTTCGTTGTATTACGCCGGAGGGCACCACTCTCCGGGCTTCTCGTCGCTGTCTTCCGCCGTGGGGTGACACTTGCGGGCTTCTTCGGTGGCCTCTGCTTCTGCCTGGCCCCTCCGCTGGGGCCAGGGCTTCTCTCCGCTGGGGCCAGGGCTTCTCTCCGCTGTGTTCTTCCATTGGATGTTGACACGACGAGGTCCGGCGCTGAAATGGCGACAGAGCGGTGGGCACCGTCTTATATTGGCATAGGGTGTGGGCGTGGTGATGCACCATGTGACATCACTGGGCATGATGGGAATGTGATGTCACATGGGTTAAGGTCACATGGTGGCATCACCACGCCCACGCCCTATGCCAATATTAGACGGTGCCCACCGCTCTGTCGGCATTTCAGCGCCAGACCTCGTTGTGTCAACATCCAATGGAAGAACAGCGGAGAGAAGCCCTGGCCCCAGCGGAGGGGCCAGGCAGAAAACGTCGAAGCCCGCTGCCCTCCCCCACAAGCACGGGAGCTTTGTGGTGAAGGGGGCGGCGGCGGAAGACGACGGCGAAGACCGGGGTGGGATGTGCGACCCTCACCCCGGCAGAAAACGTCGAAGCCCGCTGCCCTCCCCCACAAGCACGGCAGCTTCGTGGTGAAGGGGGCGGCGGCGGAAGACGGCCACACAGCAATGAGAAGCCCTGGCCCCCGCGGAAGAGCCAGGCAGAAGAGGCTATCCAGAGCCCCCCGGCAGAAAACGTTGAAGCCCGCGGCCCTCCCCCATAAGCAGGAAGCTTTGTGGTGAAGGGGGCCGCGGCGGAAGACGACGGCGAAGACCGGGGTGGGATGTGCGACCCTCATCCCGGCAGAAAACGTCGAAGCCCGCTGGCCTCCCCTATAAGCACTGGAGCTTCGTGGTGAAGGGGGTGGCGGCGGAAGACGGCGGCGTCGAAGACCGGGGTGGGTTGGCGGAAGACCCCCGGAGCTGACTAAAAAATTATTTTATTCTGTGTGGTTTATTTGTGTTTACACTTTTTCCACCAGGTGAATGGGTAGGAGTACGTTGTACCCCATACTCATTCACATAGGGTGGGGGGCCGGAATCTGGGGGCCGTCTTATTAAAGGGGCTCCCAGATTCTGATTGGCTGCCGCCCGCATACCCCGAAAACCAATGGCCAGGGTTGTCGGGAAGAGGCTCTTGTCCCTATCGACATGGGGACAAGAGTGCTTTGGGGTGGGGGGCAGTGCCCCCCTCCCCCAAAGCGCACACTCCCCCATGTCGAGGGCATGCGGTCTGGTACGGCTCAGGAGGGGGGGCGCTCGCTCGTCCCCACCCCCATTCCTGTCTGGCCAGACTGCGTGCCTGGGATGAGGCTTGGTACGGATCTGGGGGGAACCCCACGCCGTTTTTGGCTTGGGTTAACCCCTCACAAGCCGAAGAGCCTATTGTACCCCTGGGGGCAACCCGCGCCGGTTTCAAATTAGAAATTTGGTGCAAAGTTCCCCTTCAGTGTCAGCGCAACCCGAGAACAGCTCGGAGATTGCCGTGCGCCGTTTCACGCAGCGCAAAAACTGCTACGCCGCTTGGTATTTACCAAGAATTTTTCAGCATACTGAAGAGGCGCACGGGAAGCCCCGATTTTTCCCAGTATGCAAATGAACCTTCCGAGGTTCTGGCGTACTTTGCAAGCGCACGGGGATCAGTTCTCAAAAGTCACTTTCACTTTCAATTCGGCCCGTCACACACATTCAAACACATGTCACTACACTTCCCCTGCATCACCCCCCTCCCTCCCCTCATAAACTCCCGCCCAAATCCCCGATATTTACATTACTAAATGCCGTACGCCATCTCTGTACTGGCGTGCCGTGCGCCCTCTCCTGGGCGCATTAGGCAGTTTAGAAAATGAGAAAACACACTGCACTTGCAGCGTGTCTCTTTTGTAAATGTCAAAAACACATTTACTCCTGCTTGTGCGCCGTGAGTCATGGCGCACAGGCTTGGTAAATCAGCCCCTGTGTCTCTATCTATCTCTCTCTCTCTCTGTCTGTCTGACTGCAAAGCAAGCCGGAACACACTACACGAGGCCGCGTGGGAGGCGGCCTTTTATAGTGTGGGGCGTGTGCTAAAGCCCTGAGCCCTAATTGGCCAAAGCACCCAGGCTTTGGCCAATTAGGTCTCTTTGTTTTTTGGGCGCTGTGATTGGCCAAGCATGCGGGGTCATGGTGCATGCTTGGCCAATCATCAGCGCGCAACGCCGCAGTGAATTATGGGTCATTCGAATTTGGCGCGAACGACCCGATTTGTTCGTTTTCGACGAACGATCGAACGGCCAATGTTCGATGCGAACATGTGTTCGCATCGAACGCAAAGCTCATCCCTAGTGTAAACACATAGCTCTCGTTCCTGTCAACGGGGGAAACGCTGATCTTCTGTTCATACAATGTATGAACAGAAGATCAGTGATTTCCCCTAGAGAGGCCACCCCCCCATACAGTTAGAACACACCCAGGAACACACTTAACCCCTTCCCTGCCCCCTAGTGTTAACCCTTTCACTGCCAATGGCATTTTTTTTATAGTAATCCAATGCATTTTTATAGCATTGATCGCTATAAAAATGACAATGGTCCCAAAAATGTGTCAAAAGTGTCCGATGTGTCCGCCATAATATCGCAGTACCGAAAAAAAACGCTGATCGCTGCCATTACTAGTGTTGGAGAAGCAAAAATGGCTTAAAATCATAAGTCTGGACTTTACAGTTAGGAGCTGTTTAGCATGTCAGAATTTACATAACAAAGGCTGGAAGCTTCAAAGGAAGAGCAGAAAGGCAATCTCACACTCCTTGCACAAGACTTCAATGGGTCCAGGAAACCGGACAGCTGTTGGGCAGTCTCCGCAAACAAACAAACAAAAGGACATTGATTAGGGCAACATAATTACAAGAATCAAAGGACGTGATTGTGGTATGGTCAAGATCGCCCCCCAGAGGCTAGGTATGGCATAACAACCAGGAAGAAGGAATTAGACACAAAGTGCCAGGATTGGTTGGATCGGAAGGAGGGGGCAGTAAGGGGTGTGTGTGATTGAAATGTGAATGGACAAAACTGAGTAGCAGAGGCTAAAAATTGCCTCTTTCCATCAGGACCCAGCCAGAGAAGACCAAACTTGAGTATCTTGCTATCTTATTTGCCCTTATTGTAATAGGCCATAGGAAATGTGTTAGTGCTTATATATTGTGCAATAGGCATTCTATGTTACATCATTGTTTATTATACAGCGGACACTTTTTGTTAGAATAAATATAATTGTTTGATTTCAAAGGTGTCTGTCTCATTAACTAACGCTTAGCCTCAGGCCTAGAGCACACTTTGACCTATTATACAGTAGCAGATACAGGACTCATGCATGTTAATACAGATGCAATAGCTTATATATAGGTATTACAAGTTACAGTAAAGGATAGATACATATAGTTGGTTGTTGCATGGTTTTTATTTACTTCATTTTGGCACCCCTAGATCGTTGGACATAGAGTCCACAAACCCTAATGTATTTTTGTTTTGAGTCCTTAAGCTAAGAGTCCTCAACCCAGAACTGAAATTCTTCGCAAATTACGGGCAAAGGTTGGCGCTGGCTCGCGAATCTGGAAACCCTGCTTTGATGATCCTGGAAGTTCTGTAAAATCTCATGAGAAGTGTAGACGTACAGAAAATGGTGAGATTTCTGGCTGATATGTTTGTTTGTTAAGCGCTTTTTGTAGTATTTGTATGTGTTAGGCCTGTAGCCAGTGGAATGCGCTGGTGAGTGAATACCTGGGTATAAAGTCTGTAGATTGACAGGATAAACCACACAGCCTTGCGGAAAAAGTGGGCGATATATAGATTTTTGGTTTTATTTGTTTTATTTTTATTTTTATTATCATTTTTTTATTTATTTTTTTAATTTTGAAGTTTTATTTTTAGTTTTTTTGCTTTTTGGTTTTACCCATGTGAAAGTGAAATAGCTTTCTGTTCTACACATCTGTGCGGAAAAAGTGGGATATAGGTATATTTTTGTTTAATTTTTAATTTTTATTTTTAATTTTTAAATTTTTGTATTTTTTTTTTAAGTTGTATTTTTAGTTCTTTTTTTTTATTTTTTTTGGTACCCATGTGAAAGTGAGATTAGCTTTCTGTTCCTAGAGAGGTTCAATGTGGCCTGCATTCTGACAGTTAGAGCGTTGATATAGAGTGCGCTCTGTAAGACTAGAAAATAGTCTGGTTTATGTTTTGTGTCTGTGTTTGTATTGTCTAAGCAACTGGTAAAACAGGGTTTCGGAAGAGCATTAACTGCTGTACTCGGAACTCACATTTTAAATAGCTTGAAAACAGTTTTTTTTTTTGTGTATTTGCTTGTGTTGATTCACGTGTGTATTGTCTAAACAACTGGCCAAGCAGCTGTTTAGTGTATTTAGTTGCAGTTAACATAACAATGGACATTCTTGAACAGTTTACTGAGGAAAATGCTTGTATCCATTTTAGTAATGTAGAGAAAAATGCGTTAATACACCAATTCAATGATCTATTAAAGCAATGCAATACTCATAATGAAGCCCTCAAGTATAAAAAGTCTTCCAAAGAAGGCAAGAAAAAGAGGATGGCCAATTTGGTATGCATGTTATTGAAGATGAAAGAGATTGCAGAACAGACAGAATTACAATGGTATAAAGATAGGACAGAATTATTAGGAAGGATAGAGAATGTGAGTAAAGACATCTCAGCGATAACTGCGAATGCTGACACAAACGTTTGTGAATGTGATGAAATGAGGGATGAGATTGAGCAATTGGTGACTAAGAATGGTTTGTTGGAGCAAGGAATGGATGAATGGAAGGAGACATGTATGTTGAGGGAACAATGTATCGCATCTTTAGAGAAGAAAGAGGCTGTGAATGAATCTGCGATAGAAATACTTAAGAGAGAATTACAAGTGTGTAAAACTCAACTAGCCAACAGAGATCATGCCATTCTATCTTTGAAGGCACAGGCAATGGAGAAAGTGCACAGCCATTGCTGTGCTAGCAAGGATACACAGTCCAGTGTGACAAAGGAACAGGAAGAAGGGGTACTGATAGAACAGCAATCAGTATGGTCAGCTGACAAGACAGAGGAGGCCCCAGATCACAGTTCCCCTCTATTTACTCCTGCGTCACAAAGGACTTGGCCAGGATCTACAATTTTAAAAGGTGAGGGTGGCACCCAATCCACGTCACTTTCCATACAAGATCGCACAAATCTGTGCCAGGTTTTGGGAAAATTTGACACGAGTGCCTCACCCATTAGTTTATCAAATGAGGCTGGAAGCGGTAGTAACACAGTACATTTTAAACAATAGAGATGCATGTGCGCTTCTCCGCGCATGGCTTCCATTGCAACTGTGTGAAAAACTGCAACCACCAGTCGGGAATCATAGAGGTCTATCTCCCGAGTTAAACTCAAATTGGGGGAACTCGGCAGATAGAATGAGGGAGATGCAGCGCATAATGGGAGGAAGGGATACTAGGGGTTCAGATGCCCTAGAAAATACTAAATTTAGAAGGGGAATTGATCCAATACTTTTTTTGCAGTGAATATTTCACCATTTATAAGGCTACATACAATTGTCCTGATATGTCTCACGATGACAGTAGTTTTCTGTGTTCTATGGCTAATAAGTGCACATGCATTGATTACCATACCAGAATTGCACTGAGGAATGCCACCTCGTACCAGACCTTTGTAAATATACTAAGGGACTGGGTTCGGGAGACAGATCAAGACAATAGACCCCATAAGAAAATTGCAGAAGTAGTTAAAAGCGAAGGTAGAGTGAGATTTGCAGGCAGGTGTTACAGATGTGGAAACACAGGCCATGTAATGAAAGATTGTCAATCGCCTAGGAAGGACAAGGATGAGAAGAGGCATTGGCATAAAAAGGAACAGCAAAAGCCTGTATCAGATAAGGTGGCGACGGAGCCAAACAAGGCACCTGATGCGACCTTATATGGTCCACTTATAAGGGAGTTAGAGAAGATAGTGCAAGCTAAAATAAACCAGGAGGAATATAAAACCCCACCCCCAACCAATCCTTATTTTAAACCATAGGGATGTCAGGCCCCGGGATTGTCCCTAGTATGTCACCTGGACAGGGACAATAGCGGCAGACCACGGATCCAAGGGGCGGTAGGGGGCCATCGCACAAATATATTACTAGATTCGGGAGCTGCTGTAAGTCTAACTAATATCAAACTTCAAAAAGATCCTAATGGAAAGAAAATCTTCCTTAGAGGGTTCGGAGGACAACTAGTACCTTCTGAACAATCAGTACCTGTACCCATAGAAATACAGAGGTTATGTGTGGAACACAGTTTGTTTCTTTCCCCAACGCATGAGGGCACTATTTTGGGCTCGGATGTCATGGGGGCACATGGACTGATTCTAGATCTATGTAATTGGGTACTGTGGAAAGGGTCTAGATACAAAGGCAAGGTACACATGGTTATGGACAGCTGGGAGGTTGCATCAGTTAAAACAGATGAAATCCTTGACCCACAGGCAATACTGAAAACAGAGGACCAAATATTGGCTAAAATCTTGTGGCAACATAACGAAGTGTGGGCAACGTCTAAAGCGCAATGTGGTAGAGTTTCAAACATGATTGTTAAAATTGAAGGCCCTGATCCTCCACCTCAGCGTCAGTACAAAATTCCGCCCGAATCTATCCCATACATAGAGAGTACAGTGAGGAATTTGTTGGCACAAAATGTAATTAAAGAATGCCAATCTAAAACAAATGCAGCCCTCTGGCCAGTAAAGAAGGAGGGGGGATGGAGGCCCACTGTAGATTTCCGTGCGCTAAACAGATGCACCCCATCTATTACAAATGTAGTTGCTAGAATGCCAGACATGATGACAGCACTGAAACCTTCAGCAAAGGTGTACTCATCAATTGACATATCAAATGGCTATTTTTCCATTCCCGTACATGAGGATAGCCAATACAAGCTAGCCTTTACGTTCCAGGGGAAACAGTATGCATTCTGTAGACTAGCTCAGGGGTTCAAATCCAGCTCTACATACTTCCATGTCTGTATGGTGGACATTCTGAAGACATTTTCCGAACCAGAATGCATCATCCAATATGTGGATGACATACTGCTTCAAACAGAGACAAAAGAGCAGCATTATGCTCTGCTGGAGGAGCTCCTGACGCTAATTGAGAATGCAGGTCTGAAATTAAACCCCAAAAAGGCACAATTGATGAAGGATTCAGTATGTTTCTTGGGTGTGATAGTTTCACAGGGTGGGAGGACTCCAGACCCAAACAAATGTGAAACTATCAGGAGGTTACCAAGACCAATCAATAAAACTGCACTGAGACAATTCCTGGGGATGGTCGGTTTCTGCAGGGACTTCATTGAAGGCTTTGCAGAAAAGGCAAGACCACTGTATGATTTTCTCAAAGGAGACAAAAAGGAAACAGACCCCTTAGATTGGTTGGGAGAGCATGAGCAAGCTTTCACTAAGCTAAAGGTGGGTCTGATGCAGGCCCCTGCCTTAAGCAATCCAAACGCCGATTTGCCCTTCGCACTACAAGTGTATGCCTCTGCAATAGCAATAATGGCTGTGTTGCTGCAGGAAAGGCAGGGCAAATGGGTACCAGTGGGATACTGGTCCAGGGTACTAAGTCCGGTAGAAAGGGGATTCGATGAATGTGTCAGAAACCTTTTGGCAGCGCACTGGGCGGTGCTCGCCACAGAGCATGTTGTGGGGTTTGGCAAAATCATTCTGCAGACACCCCATTCTCCAATTAAAATGCTTTTAGAACGTACCCTCAGTGGAGTATCTTCCCAAAGGGTAGCCAGATGGCTAGTGGATTTAACGGCGAGAAATCTGTCTGTGACCCACAATGCCACATACACTCTCCCACAATTGATGCAATATGAGGGGGAGCAGCATGACTGTGGACAGGTACATCGGACCAGAACACAGGAGGTATTTAGGTTAGCAGCAGGAGAGGTAGACCTTAAAATCTGGGTGGATGGATCAAGATACTGGGATGAAGGAAGTTTTCATACCGGGTATGCCCTGTGGTGCCCCCAGACTAATGAAAAAATCATGACCAAGTGCCCTCGAAGTTTTTCTGCCCAAAGAGCTGAACTGGAGGCAGTGAGAGAGGCCATCACGCATTTCAGTTCAGGTCCCATAACCGTATTCTCTGACAGCGCCTATGTAACAAGGTCTCTGACCGAATACATGCCTCTGTGGCAGTCAAGGGGCTTCAGTGATGCCTCTGGGAAAGACTTGATGCATAGTGCGGTGCTAAGAGATATATGGGAAAAGGCCAATGTGGAACCTCAGAGAGTGGCTATCATTAAGGTGAGAGCTCACCAAAGAGGTGGAGATGAGGTTACTGTGGGCAACAACAAGGCAGATGAGCTGGCAAAGGAGGCAGCCTTGATAGGGGTCAAGTGGACACCCTATGATGCTGAAGGGAGACAGGCCTGGGAGGAACATCATTTTGAGGAGCAGGAGGTGACAGCAGGTGCACATGAACTGCCAGTGATAAGGATGCCTACCCCATGTTTAGCAGGTGAACAAAATAAGGATGAGACCTTGAGCTCAATCAAAAAGCAGCTTAGAACAAAAGCGGCAGATGCTCCCCAAAATTATGTGTTGCAAGACGATCTACTATTAAGAGAGACGTCGGAAGGGAGAAGGTTTGTAGTACCCTCCCAGCATCAGAAGGATTTAGTCCGGGAGAATCACAGGTTAACAGGCCATATGGGTGTTCAGGGTACCTTGAGATTTGTACAAGCTAGATACTGGTGGGAGGCAATGGGTAACACAGTGTCACAGGTAGTGCAGGAATGTTTGATCTGTGCACAAATGAACCCTAGGCCAAAAGGACAGAAACCAGTCTTAGCAAGGGTACCGGTAGCTGATGGACCCTGGGAGAACCTGCAGATCGACTTTGTTGGTCCATTACCAAGTGCCACTGGAGGATTTAGATATCTTCTCGTAGTTGTGGATGTCTTTTCAAAGTGGGTGGAGGCTCTGCCCCTGAGAAAGGACTCTGCTACTGCCACTGCTAGAGCTTTGTGGACCGATGTATTTTCAAGATGGGGGTTCCCCAAAGTCCTGGAATCTGATAGGGGGACTCACTTTACCGGCAGGGTCATGAAAAATATTTGTGAACTGCTAGGGGTAGAACAGAGATTCCATGTACCGTACCATCCACAATCGGCAGGGATGGTGGAGAGGATGAATCGAACACTGAAAGAGAGACTTAAAAAGATGGTACTGCAATCAGGAAAGAACTGGCTGATTCATCTGCCTTCAATTCTGATGGCTGTACGAGGGTCTGCAGCGAAAGGTACATCATTAACCCCATATCAGTTGATGACGGGAAGAATGATGAACCTCAGCCACCCAGCAGACCCAATACTTAGCACCCCAATGAGAGAGAGCGCTGAAAGGGAAAAATTTCTAGTCCAGCTTCAAGAACAGGTGCAGGGGTATTTGCAATTTGCTGCAAATAACATGGCACCTAAAGAGAAAGAGCAGCCTGGAAGGCCTCCTATTAGCTTGAAGATTGGAGACAGGGTTATGGTAAAGAACTTTGTTTCCAAATCTTCATGGGACGCAAACTGGACCGGGCCATTCACAGTCGCTATGACCCTTAGTGATCAGGTAGTCAAGGTGAAGCGGCTCATGGACAGTAAGGGTGCAAAAGGCATGAAAAAGAGGGAGATAGAGAAATGGGTTCATGCTGATCAGTGTAAAAGATACTGCTGATAAGAATTGATTCCGCTCTTGTTCTTGTTTTTCCAGAGTCATAGTGGAGCGAAGATTTGCAAAGTCTCTGGAAGATGGATAGAAGGATCATAATTGTCGCATTGGTGATTCATCTGAGCCATATAACATCTCAAATTGATTCAGAAGAACATTCAGGGGACGATGAGGAAAATGAGAATCCTGAGGAAAATGATGCATCCACTTCTGCTCTGTCATCAATGTTGGACTTGTTAGGGCAGAGGTGGGAGCAGGGGGGAGGTGAGAGAAGGAGAAAGATCCGGTTAATATCAGAGAGTCCTAAGCTGCCAGAGACATACCGATGGGGTCAGCACGGCTATTTGCAATACAAAGTTTCTTTTGCCTTTGGACGATTTAATCCGAATTTAACATCTCAAGGACTGCCGTATAAACAAGACTTGCGAAATATCATACCGGAGTCCGTCCAGCAGTTTGTGGATGCAACTATATATATGAATGAAACGGGTTATTGGTTAGGGAAAAATTCCAGTATATCCAAACCTTGGGAAACGAGGGATGTAGTATATGGGGTTTTTGGTGAAGAATTGAAAGAAGGGAATTATGTTTTTATGTGTGCCATTTATTGGCAGAACCAAAATAATAGGGTGCAGAGGCCCAGGAGGCTGACACTTATGCCGCGTACACACGGTCGTTTTTTTGGGATGAAAAAAAAGGACGTTTTCTGTGAAGTAAAAAACGACGTTTTTGAAACGTCACTTTTCAAAGACAATTTTGCATACACACCATCGTTTTTTCACAAAAAGCGAGGTTACGTTCACCACTCTTTTCCATTGAAGCTCGCTTCATAACTAGCCTTTGGGCATGCGCGGGTTGAAAAACGTCGTTTTAAAAGACGTTTTTGCTACACACGATGACTTTTTGTGAAACAAAAAATGACGTTTTGAAAAACGACACAAAAAATTCAAGCATGTTGGAATTTTTTTTTGGTCGTTTTTTTGAAGACAAAAAACGACGTTTTGCCCACACACGATCAATTTGAATGACGTTTTAAAAAACGTTGTTTTTTTTCATCGCAAAAAACGACCGTGTGTACGCGGCATTAGACATAGTAAGGTGGCTGTTGGTCAAACTAGGGAACTCCGGATGACACATCAACGAGGTGAGAACTTCCTTGTGGGAGCGGTAACCCAGTCCTATCAGTCCTACAGAGAAGCTATCGGTTACTGGACATGTGGGGCACCAGAATTGGACGTAGGGGAGATACGCCTGGTTGATGTCTCACCTGAGAGGTTGATAGCCTGCACAGGTAACGCCAGTGATCACACACAGGGACATGCTCCATTAGAGAAAGGGGAACCACTACAAATAGATTTAAGCTCGTCCCAAACGCTGGCTACCAGGGTACAGTATGCCATCACCACATGGCACTTCAACGTCTCGCAGTGGTTGATAAGATCCTATTACCCTATATGTGCTGAATATACTCTGAATCAAGTGCAGTCAGTATATCAATGGCTTGCTCCCAGAGACGCGCAGATGAGGCTCATGCAGGACGCTTATTTCTGAGAAGTAACCGGAAGAGGAGGGATGTATTCAGCACTATATTGGGGGGGGTAGGAGCCGGTATGGGCGTTGTTAATGGAGTGGACATTGAGCTCCTGAAGAACAAACTCTCAGCCATAGCTTCAGACAGCAAGCGGGGCTTTGTTACTCAGAAAGAGATTAATGACATTCTCGATAACATTCAACAACGTCACATAAATACACAGGTGAAAGTGGTTCAAGATTTTATCCACCATTTTAAGAGGTTGGTAGATAGTGTGGTGATGCAAGACAAAAATATGTCATGGGCTCTGGCATGCACACAGGGGCAGGCGGAACTGTCAACCAACATCAAGCTGATTGTACTATCTCTGTATGAGGGGCAGTGGCCTTATGAGTTGGCATCACAGCTCAGCAAGATTTTACCAAAGCACATGTCTTTCACTAATCCAAAGTGGTGGTCAAATGCCTGGATGGGCTGTACTAATTTGGATTATGAGAGATGCTATGCTTCCTCATTGATCCCATATACAGAAGTACAGACTCAGTCTGTGTATTCGGTAGTATCAATAGGCTTGCTGACTGGGGATTCTACCTTGGTGCATCTAAGGCTAAATTACCCACATGTAATCAGAGAGGATGGGAGCTGGAGGCAGGTTGATATTTCCCTCTGTCGGAAGCAAGACCATGACATCCTGTGTATGCCAGGTCAATACACGGTGGTGAATGAGAAGTGTTGGAAAGATGCCTCGCTCTGTATTCTAGATGGGGAAAACATCACCGGGAAGGGAACACCAGTGTATTATTTGGGACATGGGAGAGTTTGTTTCTTTGTCCTAAAGGATACTAATGTAACGTTAGTCATGGAACTACAGTAGGATGTTCTGTGAACATGACACTAGCTAGAGGAGCATGGTGTACCCTTGGCGGTGTCTCTGAAATCCAGACACAGGAGTGGAAGTATGTGGTACCGCGTATTGCCAAGCTGTCTGTGGATATCAACCATAACCGCCCTGTTAATCTGAAAGCCCTAAACCTTGGTATGGGAAGGAAGATACAGGAATGGTTAAAGGATTGGGATAGAGATGAAAGCCTCATGAGGACACTGCAGCAAGAGAGGAATAATGCTACTATAGTCATCCATCACGATCAGAATGAAATAAAAGAGATAGTGCATCAACTAGAAACTGATGCGGGAGGATCTTGGTGGGAGGAAATATTTGGACATTCCAGTAAGGCCAACAGTATTTTGAATTATTTGATACACCCCATTGTGGTATTACTCATCATTGCTGCAGCGTCGTCATTGGTTCAAGTGGGTATATGTTGTTGGACTCAACGTTTATATAGGAGAGTCTCTCATTTATCCATGCAAGTTGAGGGACGGATCGGTGGTAAAGTCTCTTCATACAAATTAGAGACTTTGCTGCCAATTCAGAACACTGAAATACCGCCGACATGCCAGAATTGCGGTAGGGAAGGCCATGGTGAACAAACATGCATAATCCCGACCCGTGTGTACAATAAAGAGGTATAGGAGGTTGGGAGTGGGATACGTGATTTGATGGGTCATATGTATATATGTATATTATGGTGTTGGGTGATTTATGTCATGGTGGAAGGTGATAACGGTGTGTTTTAGGCTAATAAGATGGGCAAGAAAGACGCTCCTCTGGGTTCTGTAGCTGAAAGCTGGTTAATATTCTGCTCTGAGTGTGTGCTGGTGAATGATGAGTGAATGAAAATCCCTTGCCGGTACTGCACCCCTTCATGAATATAGCAGGAAGAAGAAGAAGAAGAAGAAGAAGAAGAAGAAGAAGAAGAAGAAGAAGAAGAAGAAGAAGAAGATACAGACTGGAGACATGGAAGCCATCATGGAAGAGTGATGTTGTTGTGTCACCAAGTAGCAAAGCGGCACGTGTTGGGAAGCACAGCACGTTAAAACCATTATGGACTGTTCCAAAGAGCTGTTTCTGGAGCACATGTTGGAAGGCAATTAAGGACTGTTCCAGGGATACTGATTCTGAAACACGTGTTGAAACTATTGAAACAGTGGAGGACTGTTTGGATCATATGGACGGTTCGAGGGGAGCCATGTCTAAAGAAGCATTATGTGCGCCTTATTAGGCGCAAAGCGGCATATGTTGGAGAAGCAAAAATGGCTTAAAATCATAAGTCTGGACTTTACAGTTAGGAGCTGTTTAGCATGTCAGAATTTACATAACAAAGGCTGGAAGCTTCAAAGGAAGAGCAGAAAGGCAATCTCACACTCCTTGCACAAGACTTCAATGGGTCCAGGAAACCGGACAGCTGTTGGGCAGTCTCCACAAACAAACAAACAAAAGGACATTGATTAGGGCAACATAATTACAAGAATCAAAGGACGTGATTGTGGTATGGTCAAGATCGCCCCCCAGAGGCTAGGTATGGCATAACAACCAGGAAGAAGGAATTAGACACGAAGTGCCAGGATTGGTTGGATCGGAAGGAGGGGGCAGTAAGGGGTGTGTGTGATTGAAATGTGAATGGACAAAACTGAGTAGCAGAGGCTAAAAATTGCCTCTTTCCATCAGGACCCAGCCAGAGAAGACCAAACTTGAGTATCTTGCTATCTTATTTGCCCTTATTGTAATAGGCCATAGGAAATGTGTTAGTGCTTATATATTGTGCAATAGACATTCTATGTTACATCATTGTTTATTATACAGCGGACACTTTTTGTTAGAATAAATATAATTGTTTGATTTCAAAGGTGTCTGTCTCATTAACTAACGCTTAGCCTCAGGCCTAGAGCACACTGTGGCCTATTATACAGTAGCAGATACAGGACTCATGCATGTTAATACAGATGCAATAGCTTATATATAGGTATTACAAGTTACAGTAAAGGATAGATACATATAGTTGGTTGTTGCATGGTTTTTATTTACTTCAACTAGTAAAAATATTGCATTTCTTTCAAAATAGTCGCTCTATTTTTGTTTATAGCACAAAAAATAAAAAACGCAGAGATGATCAAATACCACCAAAAGAAAGCTCTATTTGTGGGAAAAAAAGGACGCCAATTTTGTTTGGGAGCCGCGTCGCACGACCGCGCAATTGTCAGTTAAAGCGACGCAGTGCCGAATCACAAAAAGTGCTCTGGTCTTTGACCAGCAATATGGCCTGGGGGTTATGTGGTTAAACATGTACCGAACAGAGTCTCGTCTTGATTATGAGAAATGGAATGGATCGTGTATGCAAGATTGTCAGTGTGTGTCGGATAAGCTTGTCGTGGTTGGATGGAAGGTCGTAAACGATGGTGACCGTTACACCATCCATTCCACCCACCCCATCCATTACACCCCATTCATCCACCCATCCCACCCCATTCATCCACCCATCCCATCCATCCACCCACCCCACCCCATCCATTCCACCCCATTCATCCACCCCACCCCATCCATTCCACCCCATTCATCCACCCATCCCATCCATTACACCCCATTCACCCACCTATCCCACCCCATTCATCCACCCACCCCATCCATTCCACCCTGTAACGGTCACCACCGTTTACGACCTTCCATCCACCCACGACAGCTTCTAAAACTCCACATTCCGGCAGACACGATCCATTCCATTTCCCAGAGTAAAGACGAGACGCACGCTACGTTCTCTCTGGTTGTCAAAATGTATGAATACTTTATTGGCTTCTTAGCTTGCTTATATATCTTAGTACAGCATGTTACAGTTAATTACAGGACAATGCAATCTCCACCCCCCTATTCACACACTATGGCTAATTCTCTAGCAGACATTTCGGCACCGATACTGATAGATCTATCACATTCCAAAATACAATTACACAATGCCTTGACCTCAATCCACATATCTAGACAGACGTACTGTCTCTGACACCTGGGCATCAATAGGCTTTACACCGTGTTATCAGACAATTGAAAGTTATAGCAGCAGACCTGAATTAACACCTTTATACAATGAAATGTCTTTCACAAGCCGGGCCACTTAGCATTTTAAAAGCCTATTATACAGAGGGATGAGTCACTGTCTTGTTGACCTGGTCTCAAGTCAACATGAACCACTTTGTAATATTCCAGTATCCTGCCATATGAAGTATTATTAATGTCCCATCTCATGTAATATATGAATTATGATCCTATTAGCCACCCTACACCCAAAAGGCACAGGGTGGACTTAGACCCAGGAGTTATTAGTGCCCTCGGCACAGGAGTATCTCTCATCCTTCTGATGAGGATTGTCACGGGTCATTGCGTTACACACCCCATTCATTCACCCATCCCACCCCATTCACCCACCCACCCCATCCATTGCACCCACCCCACCCATTCATCCACCCACACCACCCCATCCATTCCACCCCATTCATCCACCCATCCCATCCATTCCACCCACCCACCACCCATCCCACCCCATTCATACACCCATCCCATCCATTCCACCCCATTCATCCACCCATCCCATCCACCCACCCCACCCCATTTATCCACCCACCCCATTCATCCACCCATCCTATCCATTCCACCCACCCCACCCCATCCATTCCACCCCATTCATCCACCCATCCCATCCACCCACCCCACCCCATCCATCCACCCATCCATTCCACCCACCCCACCCCATTCATCCACCCACCGCACCCCGTCCCATCCATTCCACCCACCGCACCCCACCCCATTCATCCACCCACCCCACCCCATCCATTCCACCCACCCCACCCCATCCCATCCATCCATTCCACCCACTCCACCCACCCTATCCATCCCATCCATTCCACCCACCCCACCCCATCCACTCACCCATCCATTCCACCTATCCTATCCCATCCACCCACCCCACAGCATTTATCCACCCATCCCATCCATTTCACCCACCCCACCCAATTCATCCACCCATCCATCCATTCCACCCACCCCACCCCATTCATCCACCCACCCCACCTTATTCATCCACATATCCCATCCATCCACCTTATCCATCCACCTATCCATCCATCTCATCATCCACCCACCCATTCTCCTACCTGTCCATCCACCCCTGCACACCCTTTTCATTCTGGTTGTGTATATCGTGGCTATCCCTCCTCTTTCCTATATGAAAGCAGTTTATTTCTTGTGTACAGGACGCCAGGGTTGGGTCCTGGATACGCTACATAGCGCCGATTTATGGAGTTTGGGCCATTTGAAACACAGGTTCAGGAGGTCACCCTGAAGGGGGTGAGAGGTCCCGGATAGATAAAATGGATCCAGAGAGGACGGGCTTAAAGTTCTCTCTGTCTTCTTTTAATGATATTTGGGGGTCCGGGATTTCGGAGGCTCTGAAGCGACAATTGGGAGGGAAGAGAGCCTCCCCTTCTGACTGCTGGCTTCAGGCACACAAGGGGTTAACCACTTCCAGGAAGTGAGTTAAAAGAAAATGAAGTCCTGACAGAGGGTGGAGTAGTTTGGAAGTGAAGCTGTGTCTGCAGGGAAGGACTGGAGGACTTCTTACTAAAACGTATGTGCCTTTCTTATTGTTTGTTTTGCTGTGCTGAAGAAAGACTTTTCTAATGTATGCTGGAAACAAGCAGGACTTTTGTTGTGACGTTTTTGCGGTGCTGAAGAAAGCATTATTTTGTTTTGTTTTGATCGTCAATAAAGACCCTTTGCTTTACTGACACGGTTTACGCACTTGTCTCGCGGAGCTAAAGAACCCCCAAAGTTCACACTTGGTATTGTCCCAAAGCTGACCATACTCTGTCCAATCCCCTTTTTCATCAGACCATACACAATAACAATACAGTCTGTGCAATTTCCTATAGGTCTGCCAACTACTATGTAGTGCAAGAGCCTGCCTTGGGGAGAGCAAGTGAAGGGGGCCAGTTCTGTTTTGCGCCCCCCCTAAAATTTTGACCACCAGCCGCCACTGCTGCTACCCCTGGGGATTCGCCGGTCCAACCACAAATTTTTAATGATGATATGATTGGTGTGACCCTGTCTGGATATTAGCCCCTGACAAATGGACTAACAGTGTCCCGAAATGCGTCAGACCCTCTGGACTTCTTTTTGGGCATCCATGTACTTTTACATCATCTATGCTTTTAACATTGTAATTTTGTACTAATTTTGTTAATAAATCTTTATTCATAAATGTTTTGTTGTTGCCTTAAAAGTCCCAATTTTTTTTTTTGGGGGGGGGGGGGGTTTCCTCTTTTCAATTGATTTCAGGGATGACAAGATGCATGCACTGTCACTACTCACCATCCTCGTGGCCTCCTCAAATGGTGACAGGACAGTGCATGCATTTTTGATCAGAAGCCACTGGTGTGGCGAACAAAGCCAAACTCCCCTGGCAGCATTGCCAACGTTGAGGTCCACCTGGTGGGCATGTCACAAATGAGGTGGTTCTTGGGCAGGTTGCATTCCTTTTGAAGGTCAGTCAGCCGAGCACTGGCAATATATGACTGGTGGGAATTACTACAGACTTTCCTGGCCTGCCTCAGGAGATCCTGTAAGCCCGGGTACCTGCTCAAGAACCACTGCACCACCAAATTCAGGACATGAACCAAACAGGGAACATGGGTCAAATGTCCCTGTTGGAGGGCGGAGAGGAGTGGTGCCATTGTCACATACAACCATTCCTGGCTAAAGCTGGCGTGGCATTAACCACCTATGCATCTGCCCCTGCTGAGCTGACAGAATCTCAGCCCTAGTGTGGCTCCTGTCCCCTAAGCAGACCAACTCAATACTGCATGGCATCTTTTTGCCTGAGTGCTTGCGTAGCCCCTTGAACGCCTACGGAGCACCGCTGGTTCTGAGGACAAATCTGCAGAAGAAGAGGCCATAGAGGAAGAAGAAGAGGAGGAGGGGTGGAGGAGAGAGTTGTGGTAGAATCACCACTACTAGCATTTTGGAGGCATGGTGGCGGAACAAGCTCCAACAATACTGCACCCTGTCCGGCATCCTTCCCAGCTGCCAGCAGAGTTACCCAATGCACTGTGAAAGTAAGTTAACGTCTCTGTCTATGCTTGCTGGACCATGAGTCAGCATAATATGCACCTTTCGCTGACCGCCCTGTCCAACGAGGCCAAGACAATGCCTTCCACATGGCGGTAGAGAGCTGGAATGGCCTTCCGTGGAAAAAAAAAATTCTACTCACCTTTTGTCTGAAGTCTATGGAAGGACACAGCTTCCTTAAATCTTGACATTTGGGTTATGTTCTGTCTATTAGGACTAGGCAGACATGTTAGATACTTAAAGCGGAGCTCCACCCAGGAAAACAACATTTTACAATGTTTAAAAAATAAAAGTAAAAAAAACCTGAAAAAAAAAATACTCACCCGAAATAGCTGTTGCTATGCGGAAGTCCGTAATCTGCCTCTTCCACTCCGCGGTGCCTTTTCTTCTTCTCCTTCTGCTTGTGAATGGGGCGCGCTGCTTTCTGGGAACTGTGTGTGTTTTTAGAGAGCAGCGCGCCCATTCACAAGCCAGCGTGAGACTCACGCAGGCGCAGTGGGAAATGGGCAGTGAAGCCGTACGGCTTCACTGCCTGTTTCCCATAGTGTGAATGGCGGCGCGGGACCCGGAAGCGATCGTGGGACCGGCATCGGGGGGGGCCGTCAGCGTGGGCGCCTAGGACAGGTAAGTGTCCTTATTTTAAGTCAGCAGCTACACTGTTAGTAGCTGCTGACTTTAAAAAAAAAAATTCGCGGCTGGAGCTCCTCTTTAAAAACATGTAACTATACCAAAGCTGAACATCTCCTCTGGTCATAACCCTTCACCCTGCACCCAGCAGCTCAGTTTGTTCAAAAGCAGTACAAACTTAAAAAGGAGGGGTGGGTGCCATGTCTGTCCATGGACTTCAGAGAAAAGGATTTTACGGTGAGTAAAAAAAAATATTTTCTCTTTCATTCATGGAGGGACACAGCTTCCTCAAATCTTAACATTTGAGACGTCACCAGTGTCAAAAAATGAGGGGTGGACAAAGCAATCAAACAAACTTTACCCCAAACAAACAGAGTTCCTCAACGGAGGAGTTGCAACCTTAAACAGCCGCCTGCAAAACCTTTCAGGCCAAATCAAGCATTCGCAGATGCATGCAAGTCCACCTTGTAAAACTTAGTGAAAGTGTGAACGGATGACCAGGTCGCTGCCGTACTCACCTGTGAGACAGGCGCCTAATGTCAGAGAGCCCAGGGAGGCACCAACCTCTTTGAGATGCGATGGGCGATGACACAAAGTTGGAAGCGCAATGTCCTCATTACAGGTAAAAATCTGAAACCACCTTTGGCAGAAAAGAAGGCTGTGGGCATAGCACCGCTTTATCCTTATGGAGGATCAAGTAGGAGGACTTGCAGGACAAGGCCGCCAGCTCAGAAACCCTCCTGACTGATGTAATAGCCACCAGAAAGGCAACCTTCTGAGAGTGTCAAAAGAGGAATCTCTCTGATGTTCTCAAAAGGAGGTTTCTGAAGAACCGAGAGTACTAGATTCAAATCCCACGGAGGTAGTGGTGGTCAAACCGGAGGAGCCACATGTCGGACCCCTTGTACAAATGTACTCACCAGTGAATGAGTCACCAAGGGTCATTGAAAGAAAACAGCCAAGGCTGAAATCTGCCCCTTAATGGTGCTTAAGGCAAGTTTTTGATACACTCCACGCTGCAGAAACAGCGTGGAGTGTATCCTGGAAATCCTGGAGATCCTGGAAATCCTGGCACCACCCCATCTCCTCACACATACAGATGTAGGCCTTCCATGTGCGATGATAGATCTTCCGAGAAGATGACTACCGTGCCCTCAGCATGGTGGAAATAACTGAGTCCAACCTGACTTTCAACAGCCATGCCGTTAAAGCCAGTGACTGTAAAGCAGGATGTAGTATAGGACCTTGCAAGAGAAGGTCCTCTTGCATTGGCAGTCGCCAAGGTGCATCCACCACCAGGCGCACTAGGTCGGCGTACCAGGGATGCCAAGACCAATCTGGGGCAATTAGAATCACCGGAATTCTCTCGGTCCTCGACTCTGCGAAACAAACGAGGAAGAAGATTCATAGGGGGAAAGGCATAAATTACTGGGGCCACAAATGCGCCTGTCGCGTCCGCCCAAGGATCTTTTGACCTGGTCACAAACCTCAATACTTTCCGATTGAGCCGAGAAGCCAGGAGATCCATGTCTGGCGTGCCCCATTTCAGGCAAAGGAAAGACGAAACACATCCGGATGTAACGACCATTCTCCTTGGTCCAGCATCTGGTGACTTAGGTAGTCTGCTTGCCAGTTTTCTACGCCCGGGATTTATATGGCCAATATAGCCGGGACGCTCCGCTCTGCCCACCGCAGGATGTGAGCGACCTCAATACTGCAGCCAAGCTTCTTGTTCCTCCATGATGGTTGACATATGCCACCGTCGTTGTCCGACTGGGCACCCTTGTAGCCTCTGTGACCATGTGGAGAGGCACTGCCTGATTGCCCGAAGTTCCAGCCAACCGGTCAGGCTGGTGACTGTCATAATCACTGTCCAGTGAAAGGGAAGGAACGACTTTCCGGGATCGGAAAGGGCCGGAGATTTCAGCCACCAAACCAGGGAAGTCCTGACTAGTTGGCTCACCCAGATTTGACAATCCAGGGACCACAGAGAGTTGTCCTATTTGGACAGGATCTCCTTCTGCAAGGCTCAAGTGTGGAATTGAGCATACGGTACTGCCTCAAAGGAGGCTACCATGAGACCCAGGACTTGCATGCAAAAGCCCAGCGATGACCACCTGCTGGATGCCAACAGCTTCACCGCCATCTGAGGAGTCTGCTGTCTCAGCAAGGCCAGAATCAGGGCAAGCTCCTTGGTGAAAACCCTGGGTGTCGATGCCAGGCCAAAAGACAGAGCCACAAATTGATAGTGGACAACTACAACTGCAAAACGCAGGGATCTTTGATGCCTGACATATATATAGGGACATACTAAAAAATATCAGAAGTGATCCAAAGACAACTGTGATCCAAGCGCACAATGGTGTATGTAGAATTAAAAAAAAAAAACGGTAAATAGCAGCTATTATATAGAAAATAAAATACTGAAAACACATATGTATTATTAAAAATTAGAAATTATCAATAAAAAAATTAATAGCGCTGGAGCCACTTAAGCTGACTCATGAGCTAATTAGCTCATAACCTGTTAAACAGAATGCTGATTACTGGAAAAAGATGAGATCTTCAGTTATCTCAGTCACACAGAGCATATAGCTAACAGAAAAAAAAAGCAACAGAAAAAAGGAGCTGATATTCTACCAGCGATATATTGACAATCTCTTTATGATATGGCAGGGCTCGGAGGAATCTTAGGCCCTGTACACACCATTAAATAAATCTGATCAGATTTGTCTGCTGGGCTATTTTACAAGATCTACTTGTCATACACAATTTATATATCAAATTGTAGGTATTTTTGTCTGCTTTCAGCCAATGTGATCAGTTTTGTGATGCGCATTTTAATTTTCGTTGCTGGAGCTTCTAAAGGACAAGAGTTCCAACATTTTTCCCAGAGGCCTTCATTATAACGTGCTTTTAAAATTTGTTAGTAAGACACACCAAGACACTCTTTTCTAAATCGCTGACATGGCCACATTTTTAAGTTTATCAACTGTAACGTTTGGGGGATCAGCTTGATCGCAGGACACAGGCTTTTAAATCAAAACTGAGGTTTATTGAACACAAATGGCTTCACAGCAGCAAAAGCAAAACAAATAATCAGTCTCACCGACTCTTAGGGCTCAGCACTGCCATTGCAATTCACAGTCCTTGCAGGTAAAGTTCCCCAGTTGCAGGCTTTCAGGCAGGACACAAGTCCTTTTAAAGTTCTTCCCAGCTTCTCAGAGCTTTGCAGCATTCACCTGTCTAGCATCGCCATACACAGGCTCTGCTACACACTTCCACTCTCTCACCTGCAACTTCCTGTCCTCACTTAAACCATCTCCTGGACAGGTGCATTAACCCTTTTTGTCCTCTTAAAAGGACCATAGCCCAAATAGAGGGGAAACATAGCGTCCCTCCAGGACGCAGCCACGGCGACCTGTACATATCCCCCCCCTGTGCCCCAACGCCGAGGAGGTGGGGGCAACAGTGGAGCCCAAACAATGGACTCGGGAGAGGGCATCTGCATTTTGATGCAGTCTCCCGGGCCTATGCTCCACTATAAATTTAAATTCTTGGAGCGCCAGGAACCACCGGGTAATCCTGGCATTAGTCCCTTTACCTTGCCTAAGCCATGTTAAAGGGGCATGATCAGAAATGAGCCTAAATTTTCTGCCCAAAAGGTAATATCTGAGGGACTCCAGGGCCCACTTAATGGCCAGGCACTCTCTCTCAATAACAGCGTAGTTTTTCTCTGCTGGTGTCAACTTCCTACTGAGGAAGACTACTGGGTGCTCCTCACCATTAACAATCTGTGACAACACCGCTCCTAATCCTACATCGGAAGCGTCAGTTTGGACAACAAACTCTCTTGAAAATTTGGGCGCTATCAAGACAGGGTGTTGGCACAGTGCTGACTTGAGCTCCAAAAAAGCCTTTTCAGCATCCGCATTCCACTCGACCATGACCGATTTCCGACCCTTGGTCAGATCGGTCAGTGGAGCCGCTAATGTGGCAAAGTTGGGTACGAACCTTCTGTAGTATCCCACCATGCCCAGGAATGCACGTACCTGCTTTTTCGTGAGGGGGCGGGGCCAACTATTTATAGCCTCTACCTTGTTGACCTGAGGTTTCACCACCCCTCTACCCACGATATAGCCCAGGTATTTCACCTCCTCCATTCCCAAATGACATTTTTCAGGGTTTATTGTGAACCCTTCCTTCCAAAGAGAGTCCAGTACTGCCTGGACTTTGGGCAAGTGCGAGTCCCAGTCTCTGCTAAAAACGACTATGTCATCCAAGTACACTGAGGCATACTCCCGATGAGGTCGTAAAATCCTATCCATTGCTCGCTGGAATGTGGCTGGAGCAGTTTGCAGTCCAAAAGGCATTCGTTTGTACTGAAAACTCCCCTCTGGAGTAGAAAAAGCAGTTTTCTCTCTAGCCGCCTTAGTCAATGGGATTTGCCAATACCCCTTGGTAAGGTCTAATGTTGTGATGTACCTGGCTGGACCTAGTCGCTCAATAAGTTCATCCACCCGGGGCATGGGGTAGGAATCAAACCGTGAAACCTCATTAAGTTTCCGAAAATCATTGCAGAATCGCAGAGTCCCGTTGGGCTTTGGTACCAACACGATGGGGCTCGACCACTCACTCTGCGATTCCTCGATGATATCCAGGTCTAACATTTTTTTCACTTCCTCTGAAACGGCCTTTCTTTGCGCCTCTGGGATGCGGTAGGGCCGGACAAAAACTTTGACTCCAGGTTCTGTGATAATATCATGCTCTATCACCCTAGTAAGCCCTGGCAAGTCTGAAAACTTTTCTTTATTTCTTTGCAAGAACTCCTTTGCTTGCTGATTTTGTATTTTAGACAGGGTATTTGCTACTTGGACACGCTCTACCCCAACCTGAGGCTCAAGCCTTGCACTAGCCAGGGAGGTCACTGTTTCCCTATCCGTCCAGGGTTTTAACAAGTTAACATGATATATCTGATACGGTTTCCTCTTGCCTGGCTGGTGCACTCTATAATTTACCTCTCCTACTTTTTCCACAACTTCAAAGGGACCTTGCCATCTGGCCAAGAATTTACTTTCCACAGTGGGGATGAGCACAGCTACTCGATCTCCCACTTGGAAGTGCCTTATTTTTGCAGCCCTGTTATAGACCCGTCGTTGAGCCTCCTGGGCCTTTTGTAAATGTTCTTTGACTAGTGGCATCACGGTTTGGATCCTTTCCTGCATTTGTGAGACATATTCCAGGACACTCTTATGCTGAACAGGTTCACTTTCCCATTCCTCTTTAATAAAATCAAGTAGTCCGCGAGGTCTCCGCCCATAAACCAACTCAAAAGGCGAAAACCCTGTGGAGGCCTGGGGCACTTCCCGGATGGCAAATAGGAGAGCTGGCAACAGGCAGTCCCAATCTTTCCCATCCCTTTGCACCACTTTCTTGAGCATAGACTTAAGGGTTTTATTAAAGCGTTCCACCAACCCGTCCGTTTGGGGATGGTAGACCGAGGTGCGCAGCTGTTTAATGCGGAACAGCTTACACACATCGGCCATAACCCTCGACATAAACGGGGTACCCTGTTCTGTGAGTATTTCCTTGGGGAAACCCGTCCGTGTAAACAATTGGAATAATTCTCGAGCAATGGCCTTTGAGGAGGTATTCCGCAGGGATAGCGCCTCAGAATATCGGGTGGCATAGTCAAGAATCACCAAAATGTAGGAGTGACCTCGAGCTGACTTTACCAAGGGACCCACTATATCCATGGCTATCCTCTCGAATGGGACCTCAATTATGGGCAGAGGGACCAAAGGGCTCCGAAAGTGAGTCACCGGAGCGGTCAACTGGCAGGTCGGACAAGAGGTACAGTATCTCTTTACCTCTGCTTTCAGACCTGGCCAGTAAAACCGGTCGGTGATCCGTGCCTCCGTCTTCTCAACTCCCAGGTGCCCCCCTAACACATCATCATGGGCCAGTTCCAAAACCTTTCGTCTATATTGTTGGGGTACCAACAATTGTTCTACCACGTTTTCTCTCTCTTTGGTAACCCGATACAGAAATTCATTATATATTGCAAAGTGTGGCCACCTTTCATTTGCACCTGGCTCTTGGGGAACCCCATTTACTACTACAACTTGTTCCCGTGCACGGGCCAAAGTGGGGTCCTGCATCTGAGCAGTACCAAACTCCCCCTGGGGAACACCCAAATCCGGCAGGGCAGGAGTAGAGGCTACTTCCTCATCCTCTTCCCCCAGCATTACCTGAAGTGGGGAAGGCTCCTCCCCCTGAGGGTTTTGGTAGGTCTGTGTACCACATGTCTTGACATTCTCAACAGTATCAATGCTACTTTTATCACCATTAACCACATCATGAGCATTTTCCTCATCTGGATCCACATTAAACACATTTGGCAGTTCAGGGTTATTCCTCTCAGCAGCAGGAACAGGGGGGCTAGTCTCTCCCAGTCTCTGAACTGTTCTCCTTGTTCCCACAGTTTGGTAAACAATGGACAGTCTCGTCCTATTATAACATCATGTACCAAGTTCTTTACCACCCCCACCTCTTGAGTACAAGTGCCACATGCTGAGGAGATAGACACCGTGATGATGGGGTACTCTCTAGTGTCCCCGTGTATGCACACCACCCGTAAAGTTTTGCTGACCGTACCGACCTTCCCAATTATTCTAGGATGAACAAGGGTTACCATGCTTCCAGAGTCCAACAAAGCCCAGGCAGGGAGGTTGTTCACTTGGACTTCATACTCAAACTTATCGTCATCCATGTCGAGATGTGTGGTGCATACTTTATGGGCACAGAAAGACCCCCTCCGAAGAACCCCGCATTCCATGGGCTCCTCTTGCAGTGGGCAGTGTGCCCGGGTATGACCCCAGGAATGACATCGCCAACATTGTACATCCACTCCTCTCCGAACAGGAACAGAACGCTGGGGAGGTACCGGGAGTGACTCTTGGCCTTCCGGGGTGTTTGTTCCCAGGCCCCTTGGAACATCCTTTCGAAGGGCAGCAGTTGGTCGAACAGGTCGTGGCAAACTGGGCCCTATGCGCTTGGTAGGTCCGAGCAGGTCCTCCACCACTGTAAATCGTTCCACCATCTCAACAAGGAGGTTTGCGGTTTTGGGATCTCCATGGCTGACCCACCGTTGAAGGTCATCTGGCAGGGACCTCAGGTATCGGTCCAGCACGACCCGCTCCACGATTTGGGGGCCAGACAACACCTCAGGCTGCAGCCATTTTTTCACTAGTTGCACCAGGTCGTGCATTTGAGATCGGGGTGGCCGATCTGGACGATATTTCCATTGGTGTACTCGTTGGGCCCGAACAGCCGTAGTCACCCCCAGACGAGCCAGAATTTCGGCTTTTAGCTTTTGATAGTCTTTAGCATCATCCGGTGGCAGGTCAAAGTAGGCTTTTTGAGGATCTCCAGTGAGAAAAGGAGCAATGAGGCCGGCCCACTGGTCCTGAAGCCACCCTTCTCTCTCTGCCGTCCTCTCAAAGGTAGCAAGAAATGCTTCTACATCATCGTTTGGGGATAATTTCTGCAGAAAATGGCTTGCCCTCACAGTCACCTGGTTGCCAGGGGCAACAGCCGCTTGTCCCTGAACCTTAGACAGCTGCTGCACTGCTTCCTTTAAAGCAGTCACCTGAGTCTGCATAACCTCTTGCTGGGTTGTTTGCTGGGCTACCAACTGAGCCACCAACAGGCGGGTATTTTCTTGCTGCAGCGTCAGCGCCTCCTCATGGCGGGTCTGCGCTTGTATGTTAGCCAGGGTCAGCTGTTTAATTAGCTCCTCCATAGCTTCGGCTTTCAATGTTTGTGCAGCTTTAACCCAGGACATAAATCCAATGCACTGTCTCTTTAAATGTCAGTTCAATATAAAGTCCAAAAAAAAAAAAAAATTTCTTTCTTCTTATGCCTGTTATTATGTCCTGCCCGCATTCGAGCACCAGTGTAACGTTTGGGGGATCAGCTTGATCGCAGGACACAGGCTTTTAAATCAAAACTGAGGTTTATTGAACACAAATGGCTTCACAGCAGCAAAAGCAAAACAAATAATCAGTCTCACCGACTCTTAGGGCTCAGCACTGCCATTGCAATTCACAGTCCTTGCAGGTAAAGTTCCCCAGTTGCAGGCTTTCAGGCAGGACACAAGTCCTTTTAAAGTTCTTCCCAGCTTCTCAGAGCTTTGCAGCATTCACCTGTCTAGCATCGCCATACACAGGCTCTGCTACACACTTCCACTCTCTCACCTGCAACTTCCTGTCCTCACTTAAACCATCTCCTGGACAGGTGCATTAACCCTTTTTGTCCTCTTAAAAGGACCATAGCCCAAATAGAGGGGAAACATAGCGTCCCTCCAGGACGCAGCCACGGCGACCTGTACACAACATAAATTTCATATCGATGCATTCACAAAGGCTTTGTCTTTTATACGGTGAAGTCGCTGTATCGATCGCATGTATGGTTGTGGATTTATTAAGGTTTGTTTGAAGGCCTTATTTCACTTTTTAGGTGTGTGGATGAAAGGCGTTTGTATTGGTATTTCTTTCCCTAAATAGCTTCCGTTACCTCAGTGCAATATTCCTCCTCACTGACCAGGTGTGAAGAAAACCTTTTGAGGGGGAGGGGTGACTAGGAAGTCAGGACACTCTCTACTTTGCAGATAGAGAAAGGAGCTGTGTGTTAGTGGGCGTCCTGCTCACGCCCTCCACCCTCAAGAGGCTTTCTTCACACCAGGGCAAAAGCATTGCATTACTGTGTGGAGTTACAGACAGAAGAACAGGAAGTGAGGGTTTCTCAGAAAAAATAAGAACATTTAAAAGCAAAATCAAAGGATGAGGTAAGTAAAGGAGGACTGTACTAAGGTAAAGGAAGCTATTTAGGGAAAATTATTTTACCTTTACAACACCTTTAATGATCAAAGAGAGGCTTTATAAGTACTGAAGAAACACTGCTTGTGTGTCCTAAAGATAGTGTAGTGGTTATGGTGAATGGCATTGGTGCGGGCTTAGCAATTCAGCTATTCAGCATTCCCACGCATTTTCCTCAGGAAATGCATTTTCTAGTTTTAATTAGTGGGAATGCTTTAATAAGCATTCCCAGTATTGTTGTTCGTTTTTTATTATTAGTGGGAATGCTTTAATAAGCATTCCCAGTATTGTTATTCGTTTTTTATTATTAATTTTAATTTTATCCTTTATTATTCCGTACGTTTTTTGGCTCTACGTAACTTTGCCATACTTTCAGCGATTGAGACCATTCAACTTTTAAAATGTTCATCTCATTCAGCTAACGATGGGACTTCTTCAAGTTTTTTTGTACTATTTATACTTTTTAAAATATTAAGCTTTTAGTCGCTTTTTTTTAACATTGAAGTCAATGAAAACATGCTTTTTCCTGCTTAAAATCTCATGCGCTACAAAATTTATCTCCTCCTTCATACTTTCACTGACAGACACCAAACAAACTTTACCACTGTCACAAAATATTCAGCTATCCGGCTATGACTTTTCAGATTGAAATCTTTTATAGTTTTGGTGAAAAAGCAATTTACGTTTAGTGATTTTTTTCAGAAAATGTTATCAATTAGACTGCGTGTCTATGGAGAGCTGCTAGAGTGTGTCATGTGACCTTTAGAGTGGGAGTTTTGAAAAAACTCGGATTATCTATAAAAAAGGGGGAACAAATTGCTCTCACGCCCACAAGATCTACTTGTCATACACAATTTATATATCAAATTGTAGGTATTTTTGTCTGCTTTCAGGCAATGTGATCAGTTTTGTGATGCGCATTTTACTTTTCATTGCTGGAGCTTCTAAAGGACAAGAGTTCCAAGATGCGTTCACAAGGGTCTTGTCTTTAAAACGGTGAAGTCGCTGTATCGATCGCATGTACGGTTGTGGATTTATTAAGGTTTGTTTGAAGGGTTCGGTATCTCATTTGGTGTGTGAATTAAAAGGCGTTTGTAATGGTCATACAAAACCAATGAATCAAGCCTCGATCTGAACGACAGGGCTGAAAGTCAACAGATGGTGGTCTTGCGGGACCAAACCATAATTTAAAAACGCAAAAAAGTATATTATAAAGTATATATATCAGGAAATGGGCCGGCCCATCGACGGGCTCAGAGTTTATTACAACTCGGAGCCTGCCTAAAGATATAGACTAGGCCAGTATGTAATATACTTCATCATGAAAAATAGAGAAATACTGGACGGAGACCAGCACCGATCAGCACATAAACAACCCGATTAGACTGTAGTCCAATGGATTGATATATAATGTAATATTTAGAAATAAAAATATAGAAATAGAATTAAAAATAAAATAAGAATATATAAAAATAATGTAATTGGAGAAACATATTTTTTATGCAAATATATAACAAATATATAAAAAATATATATTAAAAATATAGATTGGTCTGGGTTAACATAAGGCCAAATCTATAGATCAATGTATTGGTGGATGTTTTATTGATTATTTATAGGCCACCTGAGAGGTTCACCACCCGAACCAGATCGAGTTCACAATAAAGTATGTAAAACCTCTTATTTAAACAAATAAATCTGGCAAATTAATAACAGAAATATTTCTATGAATTATCAATAAAGGCATTAACATCTACCTCTACATTGAGCCCAAAGGGGGTGTAGCTTTTAATTCTATGGATCCATGCCATTTCTAATTTTGAGATACTCTGCACCAATGAGCTACCACGCCAGTGGGGACTGTAACTATCTATTCCTAGGAACAACGTTTTGGAAGGGTCCTTATTATGAACCTGAAGGTAATGCTTCGACACCGGGTGTTTCAAAAAAACAGCTTTAATTCTGGTAATATGTTCATTTAGTCTGACCGAGAGGGGTCTCTTGGTCCGGCCCACATATTGAAGCCCACATGGGCATTGGAGCAAGTAGACCACCCCCTCGGTTGAACATGTAATGAATGGTTTAATTGTGTGTTCCTGTAAGGTGGTTGTAGAAATACATTTATGGGTGCGTCTGTGAGGGCAGCTACTGAAAGAGCAAACACGACATTTTCTACACTGGTAGAACCCTGTAAATGAATTGAGAAATGTAGTTTTCGCTGTGGGGGGTTCTAAAACATTAGGGGCCAGTTGGCGTCTCAAGGCTGACCCTCCTCTAAAGATCACCTGTGGTTTTTCCGGTAAAATGGCACCCAACACTGGGTCATTTTTTAAAATGTGCCAGTGTTTTTTTATTACATTTTTCACACTATAGTGTTGGGTAGAGTATGTAGTAATGAATGGAGCTACAGCAAACCCCTTAGTCTGTATTTGTTTTTTGGTTAATAAATCCATTCTGTTCCTTGATTTAACCTCTTCCAATGAAGCCATAAGAGAATCTAATCTATATCCCTTTTCAAGGAATCTTTCAGTCAGGATGGCGGCCTGATTTAGAAAGTCAGCTTCATTTGAACAATTACCGCTGATGTGTTATTTAGAGGATTAGTCATCCAGCTAGCAGTGTCATCACTCAAGGCCCAGGCTAAGGGTATTTTAGCCATAGGAAGATCAATTTCTGGCTTCTGGTAAGCCTTTAATTTATGTGGGTGATACGGTGGTGGTGATAATAGTGTCACATTTAAGTTGTGCAGACATACTTCACCATGTGAGTTTTTCTTTTGTTCCTGTTTGCTAATTTTGGAGTTCCTTACAACTATTCTAAACTTGCTGAGGATCCTTTAAAGGCCCGGGCTAGGGTTTATAGCCGCAAGCCTATTGAGCTTGCATTCTGGTAAGCCTCCATTCATTTTTGGTGTATTCTTGGTGACGGGTGTTATTCTCTATATTTGGACTTCACTGATCATTTTGCACATAATCACCATTCAACTAAAGACTTGATTTAATTTACTTCGTGGAATATACAAACCATCTTCATTGTTTACATTGTTATATCTTCATAGATATTTTTTCACATATATACTGAGTCCTTAACAGACTTGGTATCCTAATATCAACTTTTTTTTTTTCCTAGTCAGTTCACCCATACTTATCTTTTAAAACAATTTTTATTTGTTTATTTGTCAATTTTCTCACAGCGCAACTTCACATTTTTTGCATTTATTATTGTGTGTGTATAACACTCAGCTGTTGCAGCTTTTTTGTTGTTATTATAGATATTTAGCGCGGTAATTTTTTCTTTTTTGTTTGTAATGGTAATTCTCTCTCAGTGCAATATTCCCCCTCACACACCTGGGGGGGGAACCTCTTGAGGGGGAGGGGCGACCAGGACACATACTTTGCAGATAAGATAAAGGAGCTGTGTGTTAGTGGGCGTCCTGCTCACTCCCTCCCCCCTCAAGAGGCTTTCTTCACACCAGGGAAAAAGCTTTGCATTACTGTGTGGAGTTTCAGACAGAAGAACAGGAAGTGAGGGTTTCTCAGAAGAAATAAGGACATTTAAAAGCAAAATCAAAGGATGAGGTAAGTAAAGGAGGACTGCACTAAGGTAAAGGAAGCTATTTAGGGAAAATTATTTTACATTTACAACACCTTTAATGATCAAAGAGAGGCTTTAGAAGTACTGAAGGAACACTTCTTGTATGTCCTAAAGATAGTATAGTGGTTATGTTGAATGGCATTTGTGCGGGCTTAGCAATTCAGCTATTCAGCATTCCCACGTATTTTCCTCAGGAAATGCATTTTCTAGTTTTAATTTTAATTTTATCCTTTATTATTCCGTACGTTTTTTGGCTCTGCGTAATTTCACCATACTTTCAGCGATTGAGACCATTCAACTTTTAAAATGTTCATCTCATTCAGCTAACGATGGGACTTCAAGTTTTTTTTGTACTATTTATACTTTTTAAAATATTAAGCTTTTAGTCGCTTTTTTTTAACATTGAAGTAAATGAGAACATGCTTTTTCCTGCTTAAAATCTCATGTCGTACAAAATGTATCTCCTCCTTCATACTTTTACTGACAGACACCAAACAAACTTTACCACGGTCACAAAATATTCAGCTATCCGGCTATCACTTTTCAGATCGATATTTTTTATAGTTTTTGTGAAAAAGCAATTTACGTTTAGTGATTTTTTCAGAAAATGTTATCGATTACACTGCGTGTCTATGGAGAGCTGCTAGAGTGAGTCATGTGACCTTTAGAGTGTGAGTTTTGAAAAAACTCGGATTATCTATAAAAAAGGGGGAACAAATTGCTCTCACGCCCACAAGATCTACTTGTCATACACAATTTATATATCAAATTGTAGGTATTTTTGTCTGCTTTCAGGCAATGTGATCAGTTTTGTGATGCGCATTTTACTTTTCATTGCTGGAGCTTCTAAAGGACAAGAGTTCTAAGATTTCTCCCATAGGCCTTCATTATAACCGACTTTTAAAACTTGTTAGTAAGGGGGGGCGTGTCCGGACGCAAACGAGGAGAGACGTATCTTGGAGGAGCTCTGCCAAGCCCGTTTGTATCCACTGCCATCCTGAGATTGCAAACAGTGCTTGAGCCTCCAAACCCCTATATCCTGTCTCCTAGATCTCCCCTGAGTAGATCCCTACCTGTATTAGAGCAGTAGGACGCTGGATCACTCTGCTGTCCTTACTGCAGCTGGCACCATCCTTCGCTGTACCGCCGCCATCTTGAGGCCTGCGAAGCCTTGGGATTCGCCAAGCTCGGGTGCCACGCTCGGGGCCGTGAGACTAGCGGCAACCACCTCCGGACCATACCGCAGCTACTCCCGTGGAGGTAAATTACTCTGGGAAGTTTTCCCGGTGCGACGACCCTCCAGCCATCCGAAAATTTAGCCCGCGGCTTGGGCCTACACGCAGTGGTCGGATCCTGTGCCGACTTGCTAACCCAGCGCTGTTCCTGCCCTCGGCTGCACCTGCCTGGCTGGTTACCCCTCCGCAGATCCAGCCCTGTGTGTTATCCAGAACCTACACCCTGATCTGGACTGTCCCCTGGAGACATCTGCAGGCCCTGGTGAGTTACGGCGACCATCTTGGTACACCCCAGCGGCCTCTCTACCTGAAATACACCTGCACCCATCCCCAAAGGCACCCTGGCTCATTGCCCTAAGACCCTGGACTGGCCCACTAAGCACCCGCTACAGTCTGCAACCCTAGATCTGGGAGCCTCGTCTCCAGGCAAACTCCATGCTGCCTACACCTGTGGATTCTTGACCTAGCAGTGTGTAACCCCCAACAGGGTCTCTTATAAGCTTTTATTCCCCTTATCTACACAACTCTAGCCAGAGCATCGGTGCTGTGACTCATAGAAGCCAACCATCTTGTTCTCACTCATACGCTTTTATTTTTGTGGCCCTGTCCCGCCTCTTGCGCACGGACTACCTGCCGTCCCCCCCCCGTGCTCTCCATTCACAATACCCCACAGAGGAAAGCACGCCTAGCATGTAAGATGGCAGTTGCTTAAAATGTAAGGCCCGACTTTTTTGCCCGTCTGTCCGTTGCTCCCGCTCTGCATTATTAGCCTTTAATTAGCCTTTCGTGGACTCGACAGACGCCCTCCAGCTGGTCGACCCCTTTCTATTTGTGGAAAACCCCCCGCACAAGCCACGACCACCTGAACTTTCCACAATGTCATCACCAATTACTGTGGAGGTGTTGGACGCCAAACTGCAATCCTTACTTCATAGCCTTACTCAAAACATTACTAAAGAAGTTGGCAAACTGGCGCATGAACTTAGGGGTGAGATTGACCAGTTGGGGGAATGAACAGACACTTTGGAATCTAAATTTGACAACATGGTACAATATGTCCATGTCATAGAGGAAGAAAATGCTAATTTGAAAAAATTAGTCTCACAATTACAGATGCAACAAGAAGATCTTGAAAATAGGGAGCGCCGCCAGAACCTACGCATCCGCGGAGTTCCCGAGTCTATCCCAGATAAGGAAATCCGACCTTACCTTCCCGCCCTTTTTGTCACTTTGGCACCCCACATTCCTGACATAGACTGGCGCCTTGATAGAGCAAACAGATCACTGGCTCCTAAGCCTCCCCCGGGAACCAACCCCAGGGACATTATTGTACGCTTCCATTTTTACGAAAGCAAAGAAGCCCTTACCATTGCTACCCGCAACAAGTCACAAAGGGGGCAAAAATTCAAATTTTCAATGACCTATCACCCATTACATTGGCTAAACGCCGTGCCCTGCACCCAGTCACCTCCCACTTGCAGCAGAACCAAGTTCCATACCGCTGGGGCTTTCCGTTCCGCCTGTCTGTTACCAAAGATGGATTGCAACATTCCATGAGAGATCTACAGGAATGCAAGGCTTTTATCCGGAACCTTGGTCTCCCCTCCATACCTGAGGAGGACTTACAGATGCAGATTCCTGCTCCACGACCATTCTCTACGCCTGGGAGGATCTGGACCTCGGTACGTCAGAGGTCACGAAAGGCCCCAATCACTCCCCAGAGAGTTGGACAGTCCAAGGGCTCCACTTGAAACTATATCTCTGCTCCCCTCCATGCTTCATCTTTACGAGTAGGTCATCCTACAGACCTATACCCTCCGGGACTCCGGGTTTGGAGTCTGATCCTTTACCTCCAATATGCCCCACGTAAGCGTTCTTTTTGTTTTCGTTTTTGCTTACACACCCATTTAAAAATATGTTTACAGTTCCCTGTTTTTACATGATTCTATGATGTTTGGACCGGGCTGGGCCTCAGTGATTATCCTTGCAGGCTACCGTGCCCCACCCTCAACATGGTTTTGAATTATCACCATGACCTCCTGAGGGGTCCTCCCCCCTCAGGCCTACCATCTAATTGGTACATACTTGTTGTCATTGTTTAAATTTTTTTTTCTCTTTGGATCCTTTTAGATCCTACTCAGGGCTTACTTACTGCTGCTTCATTTTTATTTTCTTTTACCTCAATTGTTACTATTATTTTTTGCTGGCCTTCTGTTTTTCATATTTTTTTTTTTTGGTTCTAGGGTCCCTTTTTGACCCATGTTTGTTACTCAGATATATATTTCAGTTATCATTTCATTGTCATTTGATTGTTCATAATATTTTAGTTATTAAGAATTATGCATCATGGTGTATATATTTTTTTCTGTTTCATGAATGTAATATGTGCTCTGCTCATACAGTTTGAATATGGCTGTCAGTATATTTTCATGTAATGTTAAAGGTCTGGGTTCCATCCGTAAACGCTGGTTGGCGTTGAGGGAGTTCAGGTCCTCTGGGGCAGAGGTGATCATGTGTCACGTACCTGGTTATGGAGCCCAATGTGCAGGGAGCGGCCTCTCGTAAGCCTCTGACTCAGGAACCCCTGGTAGAGCAGACAGGGGGTACGGAGTCTGGAGGGACACAAGCGCCTGGTGGGAAGCTGGAGATGGACCGGAAGAGGAAGTAAACCGGTGTTAACGAGGTCCTAGCAGAAATCCAGCAACCACAGGAACGGTGTTGTAGCGCTTGTGAATAGGAGCCAAGGGATTGGCAGACACTGGATCAGGCACCAATCAGGAGACGGAAGCAGATCCGAGGGTTGAATCAGGTTCAGACCGGGTCGGTGAATCAGGTAAGTAGACAGCAAGGCAGGTTTAAGCAGAGTCGGTAGTCGGATCAGGCCGGGGTCAAGGGCAGGCTGCAGGCAGAGAAGGGTCAACGGAAGCCGGGTCAGGTATTCGGTAATCAGGCAGACAGGTAACAGGTTCAGATTCAGTCAGGGATTGCTGCAGACTGGTCAGCAAGATGCAGTGGGATCAGATGGTTTAAATAGCAGTTCATGCCCCCGCGCATGCGCTGAAACACACTTCTCCTGACGCTGTCAGTATTGGTAAGATTCCTGTATCTCTTATCGTGACATCATGGTTCAGGAGACACATTTCAAGGTAGAGGGTTCATTTAAGTTTGCTTCTAAACACTTCCCCACTGCTTTTGTAGCTTCCGACCCCTCTGGTAAGGCAGGGGTGGCTATCCTACTGAGACGCTCCTCTGCCATTCGTGTCAAATCTTCTTACTTAGATCCCCGAGGTAGGTATATTCTCCTGAGCTGCAGTCACCAAAATACCTCATTCACCCTTGCCAATGTATACGTGCCCAACTCAGCTCAGATTGGCTTTTTTGAGAAACTTCAACCTTTTTCCCAACCCTTTATGGTTATTGGAGGCGATTTTAACCTGTGCATGTCCCCAATCAAAGATAGATTTGCCCTCTTTGCAAAAGCCCCACCCCCCCCAAGCTCAAAAGAACTCCTCTTCATTTCGAAAATTGATACGGGCCCATAACCTTTATGACACTTGGAGAGTGAAACACCCTACTGCTAAACAATTCACATTTTACTCCCCCCCTCACAAGCTATATACAAGACTAGACCATTTTTTTTGTCTCAGCGCCCTTACTGACTTATGTGGTCCACTCGGAGATCAGCCCAATCACTTGGTCTGACCATGCACCCATAATATTAGACCTTCTGTTAGCCACACCTACGCCCATAAAATGTCATTGGCGTCTTAATGAATCCCTTCTCACCACATCTGATGTTCACCTCCATCTGCAACAGAAACTGTCTGAATTCTTTGAACTCAATGAAGGCTCGGTCTCTGAGGTCTCCACCTTGTGGGAGGCCCATAAGGCTTTCTTCAGAGGGGAGTGCATTTCCTCTGGTTCCCGTCTTAAACGTGATCGAGAACATCAGAGTAAATCCCTTTTAGCTGACCTGTCCAAAGCAGAAAAACTTTTACTTACTCTCCCCACAGTGACACGTCTTAGGACGGTTATTTCATTACGTAATCGCATTAAGTCTCTAGACTCGAATAAACATGCTAAATCTTTGCTTTGGTCCAAGCAAAAGTTCTATGATTATGCTAATAAGCCCCATAGGATGCTGGTTCATAAACTAAAGCCGAGACCCACAGCTTCTATCCCTGACTTTCTGTTGCAGCCTGATGGTGACCCCACATACTGTCCCCAAAATATGTCGCGGATCTTCGGTGACTTTTACAAAAAACTGTATAATTGCCTGTCCGTAGACCCTAATTCTCAGTTCACTCAAGAAAAATTTAATGTCTTTATAGAATCTCTGAAACTCCCTTCAATTTCACCTGAAGATCGCGCGGGTCTAAATACCCCTATCACTGTTGAGGAACTCACTGCGGTCGTAAACCAACTCCCATCCCATAAAACCCCCGTCCCTGATGGGTTACCCTATTCCTACTATAAGAGTTTCCTTTCGATCCTGACACCCCATATGGTTAAACTGTTCGCTTCTCTGATGTCTGGAACGATCCCCCATTCTCAATTTTTACACGCCTTTATAACCGTCATCCCGAAACCGGACAAAGATCCGTCACTACGGGATAACTACCGCCCCATCGCCCTCCTAAATTCTGACTATAAAATATTTACAAAAATTCTGGCTAACAGACTATGTCTACTCCTCCCCTCACTCATTCATAGAGACCAGGTGGGGTTTGTTCCCACTAGACAGGCAGGAGACAACACTAGGCGTACTATTGACCTTATTGACTTACTAACTAAGACGAAGAAACCTGCCGTAATTCTCAGTTTGGATGCCCAGAAGGCTTTTGATCGCCTGAATTGGTCATTTATGTTTGCTATTCTTTCCAGGTACGGCTTCAGTGGTCCCTTTATGCAGGCCCTAAAAGCGTTATATTCCATACCCACTTCTCAGGTCCAGTTGGCCTCTTGTGTCTCCTCGCCATTTTCCTGAGCAATGGTACTCGACAGGGGTGCCCCTTATCTCCCCTACTTTTTGTCCTCAGTCTGGAGCCCTTGCCTGAGGCCATTCACTCTCACCCAGATATAAGGGGGTGACGTTGAGACATAGGGAATACAAACTGTCCCTGTTTGCCGATGACATCTTATTGACACTGACCCATCCCCATATTTCACTCCCCTTGCTCCATACCACTCTAAATCAATTTGGCAGTATTTCAGGTTTCAAAATTAACCCGACCAAGACTGAGGCCCTCCCTGTGAATGTATCGGCAGAAACGCTCTCGGTTCTAAAAGGAAACTTTAAATACAGATGGTGTTCTCAATCGCTCAAATACCTCGGAGTTTACTTAACACCCACTTATTTGTCACTTTTTCAGGCTAATTTCCCTCCTTTATTCACGGAAATCAATAGGTTGCTTAAGACCTGGACGAAACTTCCCCTGTCCCTGCTTGGGAGGATAAATGTCCTCAAGATGTCGGTAGTCCCTAAACTCCTCTACCTTTTTGAGACCCTACCAGTGATGGTCCCAATGTCCCAACTGAAATTACTCCAACGAAACTTTTTGAACTTCATATGGAATAACACATCCCATAGGATAGCTAGCACAGTTCTTTTTGCAGCCCGTGATAGGGGAGGTTTGGGGGCGCCCGACATAATCAAATATTATTTTGCCACACATTTGAGAGCTATAACCTCCTGGACGTCCACATGTGCACCTAATAGGTGGTCAGAGATAGAGATGAGCATTACAGTCCCTGCCCACCCTTGCTGCTTGTTGTGGCCATCCTCTGACAAGTACATCTCCCAGCTGTGTAAAATCTGTTTAAACCCTATGCTGTTTACACTTTCAATACAGGAAAAGATGCTCTGGGAAATACTCTCTCTCATCCCCATGCTCTCCCTTAGTGAACGTTATCTTTAACCCAGAAATTCCTGACAGCTTATCATACGACGCCATGTTACCCTGGACAAAAGCTGGTGTATTTCAGCTACGCCACCCAGGGGCGTACCTAGATCATTTGGCACCCGGGGCGGATCCTATATCTGGCACCCCCCACCCCCACGGTAAAATGTAAAGACACCCCACTGCGTCCCCTGAATCCTTCAATATCTTTTTGTCACTACTGTGTACCCCTCTCCACAATTGCACCTTTGGACCCCTTTACATTTCACAGCACCCTGCACCTCTGGGCCCCTTTACATTTCACAGCACCCTGCACCTCTGGGCCCCTTTACATTACACAGCACCCTGCACCTCTGGGCCCCTTTACATTACACAGCACCCTGCACCTCTGGGCCCCTTTACATTACACAGCACCCTGCACCTCTGGGCCCCTTTACATTACACAGCACCCTGCACCTCTGGGCCCCTTTACATTACACAGCACCCTGCACCTCTGGGCCCCTTTACATTACATAGCACCACACCTCTGGGCCCCTTTACATTACACAGCACCCTGCACCTCTGGGCCCCCTTTACATTACACAGCACCCTGCATCACTATACCCCTTTACATTACACAGCACTCTGGACCCCTTTACATTACACTGCACTTCTGGACCCCTACATTAGACCTCTGGACAATGCAGACCCCTCCCTACAATACAGACCCACCACTACAGTGCAAACCCCCCTACAATACAGAACACCCCCCGTAACAATACAGACCCAACAACAGTACAGAACCCCCCCCCCCACACACACACAATACAGAACCACCCCTACAGTTAAGACCGCCCTACAATACAGAACACCCCCAAATACAAAACCCCGCTATACAGATACCACCCCCCTACAATACAGAACACCCCCAAATATAAAACCCCCCTATACAGATACCATACCCCTACAATACAGAACACCCCCTATACAGACACCACCCCCTACCCTACAATACAGAACCCTCCTTCCTCATATACAGAACCCCCTATACAGAACACCCCCTCCTATACAGAACCCCCTATACAGAACATCCCCCCTATACAGAACACTCACCCCACAATACAGAACCCCCCTCATATACAGTATCCCCCTATACAGAACATCCCCTCACAATACAGAACCCCCCCCTCATATACAGAACACCCCCTATACAGGACACCCCCCCCACAATACAGAACCCCCCTCATATACAGAACCCCCCCACAATACAGAACCCCCCCTCATATACAGAACACCCCCCACAATACAGAAACCCCCCCACAATACAGAACCCCCCCTATACAGGATACCCCCCCCCCCCACAATACAGAACTTCCCCTCATATACAGAACCCCCCAATACAGAACACCCCCCACCCCAAAATACAAAACCCCCGTCAGATACAGTACGGTAGTACCCCCCTATACAGAACCCTCCCCCCTTTACAATAGTGCAGAGTGACACACCCCCCTTGCCTTCAGAGTCAGACCCGTAATGCTGCTGATGATGATCACACAGAGCACTTGTACGGAGGAGGGGGAGGAGGGGGAGGCGGCCGCAGCTTCACGCTGCTCCGGCTGTGTGACTGTCAGACAGTCACAGCCGATAGTATCAGAGCCGCGGCGCTGCGCTGCCACCACGGAGAAGGGGATCATTGCGGCCGGGTCCCGGGCGGCGGCGGGTATCACTCGGGTACTGCTCGCAAACGACCCCCCTCCTCGCCCTGAATAGCCAGGCTGCTGTGTGTTACACTTACCTAGTTTGCCGTCACCGCGCCATGCCTCAGTCGCGAAGGGGGGGGTCGTCGGCCTGACACCCCCCCAGTGTGTGACACCTGGTGCGGCCCGCCCCCTCCGCCCCGTGCTTAGTCCGCCGCTGACGCCACCTAGTGCATCCAGTGACACGTACATTTCTCACTTTTCCTGAGCTACAATCGAAATACAAAATCCCGAAAACTCTCTTCTACTCCTTTTTACAAATCAGGCATTTAATTTCCACTAGAACCCCACATCTTACTTTAATTATGCCCACAGAATTTGAATTATGTTTCAGAGGCCCTTATGAACCCCGCCTAATATCCACAATTTATAAGATTTTACATGATACCCCTCAGGTCACAGAGCAAACTCATTCTTACATGCGGAAATGGTCCTATATTTTGAATAAACCCATTTCTTTACCCGAATGGAGGAGTATTTGGGAGGCTACTTCCAAGGTATCTAGGTGTGTAGTTCAGAAGGAAACGGCCTATAAAATAGTAATGTTTTGGTATAGAACCCCGGAATTTTTATTGGCAAGGAAGCTGACACCTTCTGGACAATGTTGGAGATGTGGTTCTTACTTAGGCACCCACTATCACATATTCTGGGAATGCCCTATGATTACACCCTATTGGTCCAAAGTACATGCCCTTTTAGGAAAAGTTCTAGGTATTCCTATCCCCTTACACCCCTTATATCTCCTCCTGGGATTACCCCTCCCAGGGACGCCTAAACCCCTTAGGAAATTGATGGCCTTCATTCTATTAGCGGCTAAAAGGGCTATCCCACAATGCTGGCTAACCAATGTTCCCCCATCCTTTACACAATTTCTAGCAGCTATCATAGATATACGTAGAATGGAACGCCTCACAGCTGTAATTGAAGACTCTTTAATTAGCTTTGACGCCATTTGGGAAACATGGGATTCTTCTGAATATAACGCTGAGACTGCACAGGTAACTTTGAACTCGTAAGTTTGGGAATGGGGTGTCTTGATGAAGCATCTGAACATATGACGCTTAGCCAATTGTGCACTTTGTCTTATTGAGTACTTGTTCTTTTTCTTTCTATTTCTTTTCCATACCATGTTACATCCCACTTGTTTGGTAATCATCTGACATTTTTTGCAATCTCTATTTCTGTATTTACATATGATATGTTATGATTATTTCTTTCTCATTGGGAATATATCCCTTTTTGTTGACAGTTCTTTCTGATTCTGTACAATGTTTATTTTTTCTTGAAATATTCAATAAATAAACAATTAAAAAAAAAATGTGTTAGTAAGACACACAAAGATACTCTTTTCTAAATCGCTGACATGGCCACATTTTTAAGTTTATCAACATAAATTTCATATCGATGCGTTCACAAGGGTCTTGTCTTTAAAACGGTAAAGTCGCTGTATCGATCGCATGTACGGTTGTGGATTTATTAAGGTTTGTTTGAAGGGTTCGGTATCTCATTTGGTGTGTGAATTAAAAGGCGTTTGTAATGGTAATTCTTTCTTAGTGCAATATTCCCCCTCACACACCTGGGGGGGGGGGAAACCTCTTGAGGGGGAGGGGAGACCAGGACACATACTTTGCAGATAAGAGAAAGGAGCTGTGTGTTAGTGGGCGTCCTGCTCACTCCCTCCCCCCTCAAGAGGCTTTCTCCACACCAGGGAAAAAGCCTTGCATTACTGTGTGGAGTTTCAGACAGAAGAACAGGAAGTGAGGGTTTCTCAGAAGAAACTAGAAAATGCATTTCCTGAGGAAAATACGTGGGAATGCTGAATAGCTGAATTGCTAAGCCCGCACAAATGCCATTCACAATAACCACTATACTATCTTTAGGACATACAAGCAGTGTTCCTTCAGTACTTATAAAGCCTCTCTTTGATCATTAAATGTGTTGTAAATGTAAAATAATTTTCCCTAAATAGCTTCCTTTACCTTAGTGCAGTCCTCCTTTACTTACCTCATCCTTTGATTTTGCTTCTAAATGTCCTTATTTTTTCTGAGAAATCCTCACTTCCTGTTCTTCTGTCTGTAACTCCACACAGTAATGCGAGGCTTTTTCCCTGGTGTGGAGAAAGCCTCTTGAGGGGGGAGGGAGTGAGCAGGATGCCCACTAACACACAGCTCCTTTCTCTATCTGCAAAGTAGAGAGTGTCCTGGTCGCCCCTCCCCCCTCAAGAGGTTTTCTCCACAGCAGGTGTGTGAGGGGGAATATTGCACTGAGAGAGAATTACCATTACAAACGCCTGTAATTCACAGACCAAATGAGTTACCGAACCCTTCAAACAAACCTTAATAAATCCTCAACCGTACATGAGATTGATACAGCGACTTCACCGTCTTAAAGACAAGACCCTTGTGAATGCATCGATATGAAATTTATGTTGATAAACTTAAAAATGTGGCCATGTCAGCGATTTAGAAAAGAGTGTAATTGTGTGTCTTACTAACAAATTTTAAAAGCGCGTTATAATGAAGGCCTATGGGAAATTTTTTGGAACTCTTGTCCTTTAGAAGCTCCAGCAACGAAAAGTAAAATGCGCATCACAAAACTGATCACATTGCCTGAAAGCAGACAAAAATACCTACAATTTGATATATAAATTGTGTATGACAAGTAGATCTTGTGGGCGTGAGAGCAATTTGTTCCCCCTTTTTTATAGATAATCCGAGTTTTTTCAAAACTCACACTGTAAAGGTCACATGACTCACTCTAGCAGCTCTCCATAGAAAGACTGTTAAATCGATAAAATTTTATGAAAAAATCACTAAACGTAAATTGCTTTTTCACAAAAACTATAAAAGATTTCGATCTGAAAAGTCATAGCCGGATAGCTGAATGTTTTGTGACCGTGGTAAAGTTTGTTTGGTGTCTGTCAGTGAAAGTATGAAGGAGGAGATACATTTTGTATGGCATGAGATTTGAAGCAGGAAAAAGCATGTTCTCATTGACTTCAATGTTAAAAAAAGCGACTAAAAGCTTAATATTTTAAAAAGTATAAATAGCACAAAAAAACTTGAAGAAGTCCCATCGTTAGCTAAATGAGATGAACATTTTAAAAGTTGAATGGTCTCAATCGCTGAAAGTATGGCGAAGTTACGCAGAGCCAAAAAACGTACGCAATAAAATTAAAATTAAGACATAAGAATAATAAAAAACGAATAACAATACTGGGAATGCTTATTAAAGCATTCCCACTAATAATAAAAAACGAATAACAATACTGGGAATGCTTATTAAAGCATTCCCACTAATTAAGAATAATAAAAAACGAATAACAATACTGGGAATGCTTATTAAAGCATTCCCACTAATAATAAAAAACGAATAACAATACTGGGAATGCTTATTAAAGCATTCCCACTAATAATAAAAAACAAATAACAATACTGGGAATGCTTATTAAAGCATTCCCACTAATAAAAAACGAATAACAATACTGGGAATGCTTATTAAAGCATTCCCACTAATAAGGACATTTTAAAAGCAAAATCAAAGGATGAGGTAAGTAAAGGAGGACTGCACTAAGGTAAAGGAAGCTATTTAGGGAAAATTATTTTACATTTACAACACCTTTAATGATCAAAGAGAGGCTTTATAAGTACTGAAGGAACACTGCTTGTATGTCCTAAAGATAGTATAGTGGTTATTGTGAATGGCATTTGTGCGGGCTTAGCAATTCAGCTATTCAGCATTCCCACGTATTTTCCTCAGGAAATGCATTTTCTAGTTTTAATCTTAATTAGTGGGAATGCTTTAATAAGCATTCCCAGTATTGTTATTTGTTGTTTATTATTAGTGGGAATGCTTTAATAAGCATTCCCAGTATTGTTATTCGTTTTTTATTATTAGTGGGAATGCTTTAATAAGCATTCCCAGTATTGTTATTCGTTTTTTATTATTCTTAATTAGTGGGAATGCTTTAATAAGCATTCCCAGTATTGTTGTTCGTTTTTTATTATTAGTGGGAATGCTTTAATAAGCATTCCCAGTATTGTTATTCGTTTTTTATTATTAGTGGGAATGCTTTAATAAGCATTCCCAGTATTGTTATTCGTTTTTTATTAGTGGGAATGCTTTAATAAGCATTCCCAGTATTGTTATTCGTTTTTTATTATTAGTGGGAATGCTTTAATAAGCATTCCCATTATTGTTATTCGTTTTTTATTATTCTTAATTTGAATTAGTGGGAATGCTTTAACCACTTACCTACTGTGCACCTAGACCCCCTTCCTGCCCAGACAAAATATAAGCTTCCCGCACTGCGTCGCTTTAACTGACAATTGCGCGGTCGTGCGACGTGGCTCCCAAACAAAATTGGCGTCCTTTTTTTCCCACAAATAGAGCTTTCTTTTGGTGGTATTTGATCACCTCTGCGGTTTTTATTTTTTGCGCTATAAACAAAAATAGAGCGTCAATTTTTAAAAAAATGCAATATTTTTTCCTTTTTGCTATAATAAATAACCCCAAAAAATATATAAAAAAAATGTTTTTTCCCTCAGTTTAGGCCAATACGTATTCTTCTACATATTTTTGGTAAAAAAAAAAATGCAATAAGCGTTTATCGATTGGTTTGCGCAAAATTTATAGCGTTTACAAAATAGGGGATAGTTTATGGCATTTTTTTTTTTTTTTTTTTACTATTAATGGCGGCGATCTGCGATTTTTTTATTGGGACTGCGACGTTATGGCGGACATTTCGGACACTTTTCTGACATTTTTGGGACCATTTACATTTATACAGTGAAAAATGCTATAAATATGCATTGATTACTGTATAAATGTGACTGGCAGTGAAGGGGTTAACCACTAGGGGGCGGGGAAGGGGTTAAATGTGTGTCCTATGAGTGTTCTAACTGTAGGGGGAGGGAGGGGTGACTGGGGGAGGTGACCGATTGTGTCCCTATGTACAAGGAACACAATCTGTCACCTCTCTCCCTGACAGGGACGTGCAGCTCTGTGTTTACATACAGAGCTGCACGTCCCAGCTCACTTACAGAGCAATCGCGTGTGCCCGGCGGCGATCGTTGCCGCCGGGCACTCGCACGGGATCCCCGCGGAGCGGCGGGTGCGTGCGCGCGCGCTGCCGGCGACGCGCGCGCGCCCGCCCGCGGCTTTAAAGGGACATCACGTCATATGACATGATGTCAGAACAATGGAGTCCTCCGCCCGCCGTCATATGACGGTGGGCGGTGGACAAGTGGTTAATAAGCATTCCCAGTATTGTTATTCGTTTTTTATTATTCTTAATTAGTGGGAATGCTTTAATAAGCATTCCCAGTATTGTTATTCGTTTTTTATTATTAGTGGGAATGCTTTAATAAGCATTCCCAGTATTGTTATTCGTTTTTTATTAGTGGGAATGCTTTAATAAGCATTCCCAGTATTGTTATTCGTTTTTTATTATTCTTAATTTTAATTTTATTCCGTACGTTTTTTGGCTCTGCGTAACTTCGCCATACTTTCAGCGATTGAGACCATTCAACTTTTAAAATGTTCATCTCATTTAGCTAACGATGGGACTTCTTCAAGTTTTTTTGTGCTATTTATACTTTTTAAAATATTAAGCTTTTAGTCGCTTTTTTTTAACATTGAAGTCAATGAGAACATGCTTTTCCCTGCTTCAAAACTCATGCCGTTCAAAATGTATCTCCTCCTTCATACTTTCACTGACAGACACCAAACAAACTTTACCACGGTCACAAAATATTCAGCTATCCGGCTATGACTTTTCAGATCGAAATCTTTTATAGTTTTTGTGAAAAAGCAATTTACGTTTAGTGATTTTTTCAGAAAATGTTATCGATTAAACAGTCTTTCTATGGACATGGCTCAGAGTGAGTCATGTGACCTCTACAGTGTGAGTTTTGAAAAGAATCGGATTATCTATAAAAAAGGGGGAACAAATTGCTCTCACGCCCACAAGATCTACTTGTCATACACAATTTATATATCAAATGGAAGGTATTTTTGTCTGCTTTCAGGCAATGTGATCAGTTTTGTGATGAGCATTTTACTTTTCGTTGCTGGAGCTTCTAAAGGACAAGAGTTCCAAATTTTTCCCCATAGACCTTCATTATAACCGACTTTTAAAATTTGTTAGTAAGACGCACAAAGATACTCTTTTCTAAATCGCTGACATGGCCACATTTTTAAGTTTATCAACATAAATTTCATATCGATGCGTTCACAAGGGTCTTGTCTTTTATACGGTGAAGTCGCTGTATCGATTGCATGTACGGTTGTGGATTTATTAAGGTTTGTTTGAAGGGTTATTTCACTTATTTTGTGTGTAGATAAAAAGCGTTTGTAATGGTAATGCTTTCCCTAAATAGCTTCCTTTACCTCAGTGCAATTATCCCCCTCACACACCTGGGGGAGGGGAGAAAACCTCTTGAGGGGGAAGGGCGACCAGGAAGTCAGGACGCTCTGTACTTTGCAGATAGAGAAAGGAGCTGTGTGTTAGTGGGCGTCCTGCTCACCCCCTCCCCCCTCAAGAGGCTTTCTCCACACCACCTCTCCTGTCACTGGGCAGTCACATAAGGTCAGGTCTGGACTCGCCTTTGGATTCTCCTCAGCCTTCCTTCTGGATCTATTAAACTTCTCTCAGTCCATATTCTATTCTACCTCAGTAACTACTTTAAAGGACTAAAAAAAGTAAAAAAAAAAAAAAATATGAAACACATAATCAGTGGGAAGAATGTCCCTTACATTGGTGGTCAGTGAGAAGAATTTCCCTTACATTGGTGGTCAGTGGGAAGAATGTTCCTTACATTGGTGGTCAGTGGGAAGAATCTCCCTTACATTGGTGGTCAGTGAGAAGAATCTCCCTTACATTGGTGGTCAGTGGGACGAATACTCCTAACATTGGTGGTCAGTGGGACGGATGTTCCTTACATTGGTGGTCAGTGGGAAGAATGTCCCTTACATTGGTGGTCAGTGGGAAGAATGTCCCTTACATTGGTGGTCAGTGGGAAGAATGTCCCTTACATTGGTGGTCAGTGGGAAGAATGTCCCTTACATTGGTGGTCAGTGGGAAGAATGTCCCTTACATTGGTGGTCAGTGGGAAGAATGTCCCTTACATTGGTGGTCAGTGGGAAGAATGTCCCTTACATTGGAGATCAGTGGGAAGAATGTATCTTACATTGGTGATCTGTGGGAAGAATGTCCCTTACATTGGTGATCAGTGAGAAGAATGTCCCTTACATATGTGGTCAGTGAGAAGAATGTCCCTTGCATTGGTGATCAGTGAGAAGAATGTCCCTTACATTGGTGGTCAGTGGGAAGAATGTCCCTTACATTGGTGGTCAGTGGGAAGAATGTCCCTTACATTGGTGGTCAGTGGGAAGAATGTCCCTTTACATTGGTGGTCAGTGGGAAGAATGTCCCTTACATTGGTGGTCAGTGAGAAGAATGTCCCTTACAGTAGTGATTAGTGGGAAGAATGTCCCTTACATTGGTGGTCAGTGGGAAGGATCTCCCTTACATTGGTGGTCAGTGAGAAGAATCTCCCTTACATTGGTGGTCAGTGGGACGAATGCTCCTAACATTGGTGGTCAGTGGGACGGATGTTCCTTACATTGGTGGTCAGTGGGAAGAATGTCCCTTACATTGGTGGTCAGTGGGAAGAATGTCCCTTACATTGGTGGTCAATGGGAAGAATGTCCCTTACATTGGTGGTCAGTGGGAAGAATGTCCCTTACATTGGAGATCAGTGGGAAGAATGTATCTTACATTGGTGATCTGTGGGAAGAATGTCCCTTACATTGGTGATCAGTGAGAAGAATGTCCCTTACATATGTGGTCAGTGAGAAGAATGTCCCTTGCATTGGTGATCAGTGAGAAGAATGTCCCTTACATTGGTGGTCAGTGGGAAGAATGTCCCTTACATTGGTGATCAGTGGGAAGAATGTCCCTTACATATGTGGTCAGTGAGAACAATGTCCCTTACATTGGTGGTCAGTGGGAAGAATGTCCCTTTACATTGGTGGTCAGTGGGAAGAATGTCCCTTACATTGGTGGTCAGTGAGAAAAATGTCCCTTACATTGGTGGTCAGTGGGAATAATGTGCCTTACATTGGTGGTCAGTGGGAATAATGTGCCTTACATTGGTGGTCAGTGGGAAGAATGTTCCTTATATTGGAATTCAGTGGGAAGAAAGTCCCTTACATTGGTGGTCAGTGGGAAGAATGTTCCTTATATTGGAATTCAGTGGGAAGAATGTCCCTTACATTGGTATTCAGTGGGAAGAATGTCCCTTACATTGGGGGTCAGTGGGAAGAATGTCCCTTACATTGGGGGTCAGTGGGAAGAATGTCCCTTACATTGGTGGTCAGTGGGAAGAATGTCCCTTACATTGGTGGTCAGTGGGAAGAATGTCCCTTACATTGGTGGTCAGTGGGAAGAATGTCCCTTACATTGGGGGTCAGTGGGAAGAATGTCCCTTACATTGGTGTTCAGTGGGAAGAATGCTCCTTACATTGGTCTTAACTTCGATAGGGTCTCCTATCTATACAGTGTGGGGCTGGTCTCCACCACCCACAAAATAAACAACAACGCAAACCTTTTTCTTGCAATGTCTTTAGAGAGCTCCTCACACTCAGGTTCCCTCCTCAGTGTCCCAAAACCAGAGAGCTCCCGTCTGAGCTATTCCTGGTTGTTTTTAAGGTCCACCTGACATTGAACTCCAGTGGACCCAAATATCCGGACCGGAACACAAGAGGCCGTAAAACCCGGCCCGGATTCCGGTTCAGCTTCTCAAAATAGAACGTATGCGTGGTGAAATATATCTATGGTCAAGTATCTCACCTCGCATACCGTCACAACATTTAAAAGCAAAATCAAATGATGAGGTAAGTAAAGGAGGACTGCACAAAGGTAAAGGAAGTTATTTAGGGAAAATGATTTTACCTTTACAACACCTTTAATGATTAAAGAGAGGCTTTAGAAGTACTGAAGGAACACTGCTTGTATGTCCTAAAGATAATATAGTGGTTATGGTGAATGGGATTTGTGCGGGCTTAGCAATTCAGCTATTCAGCATTCCCACGTATTTTCCTCAGGAAATGCATATTCTAGTTAGTGGGAATGCTTTAATAAGCATTCCCAGTATTGTTATTCGTTTTTTATTAGTGGGAATGCTTTAATAAGCATTCCCAGTATTGTTATTCGTTTTTTAGTGGGAATGCTTTAATAAGCATTCCCAGTATTGTTATTCGTTTTTTATTATTAGTGGGAATGCTTTAATAAGCATTCCCAGTATTGTTATTCGTTTTTTATTATTCTTAATTAGTGGGAATGCTTTAATAAGCATTCCCAGTATTGTTATTCGTTTTTTATTATTCTTAATTTTAATTTTATTATTCCGTACGTTTTTTGGCTCTGCGTAACTTCGCCATACTTTCAGCGATTGAGACCATTCAACTTTTAAAATGTTCATCTCATTTAGCTAACGATGGGACTTCTTCAAGTTTTTTTGTGCTATTTATACTTTTTAAAATATTAAGCTTTTAGTCGCTTTTTTTTAACATTGAAGTCAATGAGAACATGCTTTTCCCGGCTTCAAAACTCATGCCGTTCAAAATGTATCTCCTCCTTCATACTTTCACTGACAGACACCAAACAAACTTTACCACGGTCACAAAATATTCAGCTATCCGGCTATGACTTTTCAGATCGAAATCTTTTATAGTTTTTGTGAAAAAGCAATTTACGTTTAGTGATTTTTTTTAGAAAATTTTATCGATTAAACAGTCTTCCTATGGACATGGCTCAGAGTGAGCCATGTGACCTTTAGAGTGTGAGTTTTGAAAAAACTCGGATTATCTATAAAAAAGGGGGAACAAATTGCTCTCACGCCCACAAGATCTACTTGTCATACACAATTTATATATCAAATGGAAGGTATTTTTGTCTGCTTTCAGGCAATGTGATCAGTTTTGTGATACGCATTTTACTTTTCGTTGCTGGAGCTTCTAAAGGACAAGAGTTCCACATTTTTCCCCATAGGCCTTCATTATAACGCGCTTTTAAAATTTGTTAGTAAGACACACAAAGATACTCTTTTCTAAATCGTTGACATAGCCACATTTTTAAGTTTATCAACATAAATTTCATATCGATGCGTTCACAAGGGTCTTGTCTTTTATACAGTGAAGTCGCTGTATCGATCGCATGTACGGTTGTGGATTTATTAAGGTTTGTTTGAAGGGTTATTTCACTTATTTTGTGTGTAGATAAAAAGCGTTTGTAATGGTAATTCTTTCCCTAAATAGCTTCCTTTACCTCAGTGCAATTATCCCCCTCACTCACCCGGGGGAGGGGAGAAAACCTCTTGAGGGGGAGGGGCGACCAGGAAGTCAGGACGCTCTGTACTTTGCAGATAGAGAAAGGAGCTGTGTGTTAGTGGGCGTCCTGCTGACCCCTTCCCCCCTCAAGAGGCTTTCTCCACACCAAGGAAAAAGCCTTGCACTACTGTGTGGAGTTACAGACAGAAGAACAGGAATGAGATTTGAAGCAGGAAAAAGCATGTTCTCATTGACTTCAATGTTAAAAAAAGCGACTAAAAGCTTAATATTTTAAAAAGTATAAATAGCACAAATAAGGACATTTAAAATCAAAATCAAAGGATGAGGTAAGTAAAGGAGGACTGCACTAAGGTAAAGGAAGTTATTTAGGGAAAATGATTTTACCTTTACAACACCTTTAATGATTAAAGAGAGGCTTTATAAGTACTGAAGAAATATGGAGATTTAAAATCAAAATCAAAGGATGAGGTAAGTAAAGGAGGACTGCACTAAGGTAAAGGAAGTTATTTAGGGAAAATGATTTTACCTTTACAACACCTTTAATGATTAAAGAGAGGCTTTATAAGTACTGAAGGAACACTGCTTGTATGTCCTAAAGATAGTATAGTGGTTATGGTGAATGGGATTTGTGCGGGCTTAGCAATTCAGCTATTCAGCATTCCCACGTATTTTCCTCAGGAAATGCATTTTCTAGTTTTAATTTTAATTTTATCCTTTATTCCGTACGTTTTTTGGCTCTGCGTAACTTCGCCATACTTTCAGCGATTGAGACCATTCAACTTTTAAAATGTTCATCTCATTTAGCTAACGATGGGACTTCTTCAAGTTTTTTTGTGCTATTTATACTCTTTAAAATATTAAGCTTTTAGTCGCTTTTTTTTAACATTGAAGTCAATGAGAACATGCTTTTCCCTGCTTCAAAACTCATGCCGTTCAAAATGTATCTCCTCCTTTATACTTTCACTGACAGACACCAAACAAACTTTACCACGGTCACAAAATTTTCAGCTATCCGGCTATGACTTTTCAGATTGAAATCTTTTATAGTTTTTGTGAAAAAGCAATTTACGTTTAGTGATTTTTTCAGAAAATTTTATCGATTAAACAGTCTTCCTATGGACATGGCTCAGAGTGAGTCATGTGACCTTTACAGTGTGAGTTTTGAAAAGAATCGGATTATCTATAAAAAAGGGGGAACAAATTGCTCTCACGCCCACAAGATCTACTTGTCATACACAATTTATATATCAAATGGAAGGTATTTTTGTCTGCTTTCAGGCAATGTGATCAGTTTTGTGATGCGCATTTTACTTTTCGTTGCTGGAGCTTCTAAAGGACAAGAGTTCCAAATTTTTCCCCATAGACCTTCATTATAACCAACTTTTAAAATTTGTTAGTAAGACACACAAAGATACTCTTTTCTAAATCGCTGACATGGCCACATTTTTACGTTTATCAACATAAATTTCATATCGATGCGTTCAGAAGAGTCTTGTCTTTCAAACGGTGAAGTCGCTGTATCGATCGCATGTACGGTTGTGGATTTATTAAGGTTTGTTTGAAGGGTTATTTCACTTATTTTGTGTGTAGATAAAAAGCATTTGTAATGGTAATTCTTTCCCTAAATAGCTTCCTTTACCTCAGTGCAATATTCCCCTCACACACCTGGGGGAGGGGAGAAAACCTCTTGAGGGGGGAGGGGCGACCAGGAAGTCAGGACGCTCTGTACTTTGCAGATAGAGAAAGGAGCTGTGTGTTAGTGGGCGTCCTGCTCACCCCCTCCCCCCTCAAGAGGCTTTCTCCACACCAGGGAAAAAGCCTTGCACTACTGTGTGGAGTTACAGACAGAAGAACAGGAAGTGAGGATTTCTCAGAAGAAATAAGGACATTTAAAAGCAAAATCAAAGAATGAGGTAAGTAAAGGAGGACTGCACTAAGGTAAAGGAAGTTATTTAGGGAAAATGATTTTACCTTTACAACACCTTTAATGATTAAAGAGAGGCTTTAGAAGTACTGAAGGAACACTGCTTGTATGTCCTAAAGATAGTATAGCGGTTATGGTGAATGGGATTTGTGCGGGCTTAGCAATTCAGCTATTCAGCATTCCCACGTATTTTCCTCAGGAAATGCATTTTCTAGTTATTCTTAATTTTATTCCGTACGTTTTTTGGCTCTGCGTAACTTCGCCATACTTTCAGCGATTGAGACCATTCAACTTTTAAAATGTTCATCTCATTCAGCTAACGATGGGACTTCTTCAAGTTTTTTTGCGCTATTTATACTTTTTAAAATATTAAGCTTTTAGTCGCTTTTTTTTAACATTGAAGTCAATGAGAACATGCTTATTCCTGCTTAAAAACTTACGTGATTCAAAATGTATCTCCTCCTTCATACTTTCACTGACAGACACCAAACAAACTTTACCACGGTCACAAAATATTCAGCTATCCGGCTATGACATTTCAGATTGAAATCTTTTATAGTTTTTGTGAAAAAGCAATTTACGTTTAGTGATTTTTTCAGAAAATGTTATCGATTTAACAGTCTTTCTATGGAGACCTGTTAGAGTGAGTCATGTGACCTTTACAGTGTGAGTTTTGAAAAAACTCGGATTATCTATAAAAAAGGGGGAACAAATTGCTCTCACGCCCACAAGATCTACTTGTCATACACAATTTATATATCAAATGGTAGGTATTTTTGTCTGCTTTCAGGCAATGTGATCAGTTTTGTGATGCGCATTTTACTTTTCGTTGCTGGAGCTTCTAAAGGACAAGAGTTCCAAACATTTTCCCATAGGCCTTCATTATAACGCGCTTTTAAAATTTGTTAGTAAGACACACAATTACACTCTTTTCTAAATCGCTGACATGGCCACATTTTTAAGTTTATCAACATAAATTTCATATCGATGCGTTCAGAAGGGTCTTGTCTTTACAGCGGTGAAGTCGCTGTATCGATCGCATGTACGGTTGTGGATTTATTAAGGTTTGTTTGAAGGGTTCGGTAACTCATTTGGTCTGTGAATTAAAGGCATTTGTAATGGTAATTCTCTCTCAGTGCAATATTCCCCCTCACACACCTGGGGGGGGGGAGAAAACCTCTTGAGGGGGAGGGGCGACCAGGACACTCTACTTTGCAGATAGAGAAAGGAGCTGTGTGTTAGTGGGCATCCTGCTCACTCCCTCCCCCATCAAGAGGCTTTCTCCACACCAGGGAAAAAGCCTCGCATTACTGTGTGGAGTTACAGACAGAAGAACAGGAAGTGAGTATTTCTCAGAAGAAATAAGGACATTTGAAAGCAAAATCAAAGGATGAGGTAAGTAAAGGAGGACTGCACTAAGGTAAAGGAAGCTATTTAGGGAAAATTATTTTACATTTACAACACCTTTAATGATCAAAGAGAGGCTTTATAAGTACTGAAGGAACACTGCTTGTATGTCCTAAAGATAGTATAGTGGTTATGGTGAATGGCATTTGTGCGGGCTTAGCAATTCAGCTATTCAGCATTCCCACATATTTTCCTCAGGAAATGCATTTTCTAGTTATTAGTGGAATGCTTTAATAAGCATTCCCAGTATTGTTATTCGTTTTTTATTATTAGTGGGAATGCTTTAATAAGCATTCCCAGTATTGTTATTCGTTTTTTATTATTCTTAATTAGTGGGAATGCTTTAATAAGCATTCCAGTATTGTTATTCGTTTTTATTATTAGTGGGAATGCTTTAATAAGCATTCCCAGTATTGTTATTCGTTTTTTTATTATTCTTAATTAGTGGGAATGCTTTAATAAGCATTCCCAGTATTGTTATTCGTTTTTTATTAGTGGGAATGCTTTAATAAGCATTCCCAGTATTGTTATTCGTTTTTTATTATTAGTGGGAATGCTTTAATAAGCATTCCCAGTATTGTTATTCGTTTTTTATTATTCTTAATTTTAATTTTATTCCGTACGTTTTTTGGCTCTGCGTAACTTCGCCATACTTTCAGCGATTGAGACCATTCAACTTTTAAAATGTTCATCTCATTCAGCTAACGATGGGACTTCTTCAAGTTTTTTTGTGCTATTTATACTTTTTAAAATATTAAGCTTTTAGTCGCTTTTTTTTTAACATTGAAGTCAATGAGAACATGCTTTTCCCTGCTTCAAAACTCATGCCGTTCAAAATGTATCTCCTCCTTCATACTTTCACTGACAGACACCAAACAAACTTTACCACGGTCACAAAATATTCAGCTATCCGGCTATGACTTTTCAGATCGAAATCTTTTATAGTTTTTGTGAAAAAGCAATTTACGTTTAGTGATTTTTTCAGAAAATTTTATCGATTAAACAGTCTTCCTATGGACATGGCTCAGAGTGAGTCATGTGACCTTTACAGTGTGAGTTTTGAAAAAACTCGGATTATCTAAAAAAAGGGGAACAAATTGCTCTCACGCCCACAAGATCTACTTGTCATACACAATTTATATATCAAATGGAAGGTATTTTTGTCTGCTTTCAGGCGATGTGATCAGTTTTGTGATGCGCATTTTACTTTTCGTTGCTGGAGCTTCTAAAGGACAAGAGTTCCAAATTTTTCCCCATAGACCTTCATTATAACCGACTTTTAAAATTTGTTAGTAAGACACACAAAGATACTCTTTTCTAAATCGCTGACATGGCCACATTTTTAAGTTTATCAACATAAATTTCATATCGATGCGTTCACAAGGGTCTTGTCTTTTATACGGTGAAGTCGCTGTATCGATCGCATGTACGGTTGTGGATTTATTAAGGTTTGTTTGAAGGGTTATTTCACTTATTTTGTGTGTAGATAAAAAGCGTTTGTAATGGTAATTCTTTCCCTAAATAGCTTCCTTTACCTCAGTGCAATTATCCCCTCACACACCTGGGGGGAGGGGAGAAAACCTCTTGAGGGGGGAGGGGCGACCAGGAAGTCAGGACGCTCTGTACTTTGCAGATAGAGAAAGGAGCTGTGTGTTAGTGGGCGTCCTGCTCACCCTTCCCCCCTCAAGAGGCTTTCTCCACACCAGAGAAAAAGCCTTGCACTACTGTGTGGAGTTACAGACAGAAGAACAGGAAGTGAGGATTTCTCAGAAGAAATAAGGACATTTAAAAGCAAAATCAAAGGATGAGGTAAGTAAAGGAGGACTGCACTAAGGTAAAGGAAGCTATTTAGGGAAAACGATTTTACCTTTACAACACCTTTAATGATTAAAGAGAGGCTTTATAAGTACTGAAGGAACACTGCTTGTATGTCCTAAAGATAGTATAGTGGTTATGGTGAATGGGATTTGTGCGGGCTTAGCAATTCAGCTATTCAGCATTCCCACGTATTTTCCTCAGGAAATGCATTTTCTAGTTCTTATTTTATTTTATTCCGTACGTTTTTTGGCTCTGCGTAACTTCGCCATACTTTCAGCGATTGAGACCATTCAACTTTTAAAATGTTCATCTCATTTAGCTAACGATGGGACTTCTTCAAGTTTTTTTGTGCTATTTATACTTTTTAAAATATTAAGCTTTTAGTCGCTTTTTTTTAACATTGAAGTCAATGAGAACATGCTTATTCCTGCTTAAAAACGTATGCCGTGATTCAAAATGTATCTCCTCCTTCATACTTTCACTGACAGACACCAAACAAACTTTACCACGGTCACAAAATATTCAGCTATCCGGCTATGACTTTTCAGATTGAAATCTTTTATAGTTTTTGTGAAAAAGCAATTTACGTTTAGTGATTTTTTCAGAAAATTTTATCGATTAAACAGTCTTCCTATGGACATGGCTCAGAGTGAGTCATGTGACCTTTAGAGTGTGAGTTTTGAAAAAACCTCGGATTATCTATAAAAAAGGGGGAACAAATTGCTCTCACGCCCACAAGATCTACTTGTCATACACAATTTATATATCAAATGGAAGGTATTTTTGTCTGCTTTCAGGCAATGTGATCAGTTTTGTGATGCGCATTTTACTTTTCGTTGCTGGAGCTTCTAAAGGACAAGAGTTCCAAATTTTTCCCCATAGGACCTTCATTATAACGCGACTTTTAAAATTTGTTAGTAAGACACACAAAGATACTCTTTTCTAAATCGCTGACATGGCCACATTTTTAAGTTTATCAACATAAATTTCATATCGATGCGTTCACAAGGGTCTTGTCTTTTATACGGTGAAGTCGCTGTATTCGATCGCATGTACGGTTGTGGATTTATTAAGGTTTGTTTGAAGGGTTATTTCACTTATTTTGTGTGTAGATAAAAAGCGTTTGTAATGGTAATTCTTTCCCTAAATAGCTTCCTTTACCTCAGTGCAATTATCCCCCTCACTCACCTGGGGAGGGGAGAAAACCTCTTGAGGGGGAGGGGCGACCAGGAAGTCAGGACGCTCTGTACTTTACAGATAGAGAAAGGAGCTGTGTGTTAGTGGGCGTCCTGCTCACCCCCTCCCCCCTCAAGAGGCTTTCTCCACACCACCTCTCCTGTCACTGGGCAGTCATATAAGGTCAGGTCTGGACTCGCCTTTGGATTCTCCTCAGCCTTCCTTCTGGATCTATTAAACTTCTCTCAGTCCATATTCTATTCTACCTCAGTAACTACTTTAAAGGACTAAAAAAAGTAAAAAAAAAAAATATGAAACACATAATCAGTGGGAAGAATGTCCCTTACATTGGTGGTCAGTGAGAAGAATTTCCCTTACATTGGTGGTCAGTGGGAAGAATGTTCCTTACATTGGTGGTCAGTGGGAAGAATCTCCCTTACATTGGTGGTCAGTGAGAAGAATCTCCCTTACATTGGTGGTCAGTGGGACGAATAGTCCTAACATTGGTGGTCAGTGGGACGGATGTTCTTTACATTGGTGGTCAGTGGGACGAATAGTCCTAACATTGGTGGTCAGTGGGACGGATGTTCTTTACATTGGTGGTCAGTGGGAAGAATGTCCCTTACATTGGTGGTCAGTGGGAAGAATGTCCCTTACATTGGTGGTCAGTGGGAAGAATGTCCCTTACATTGGTGGTCAGTGGGAAGAATGTCCCTTACATTGGTGGTCAGTGGGAAGAATGTCCCTTACATTGGTGGTCAGTGGGAAGAATGTCCCTTACATTGGTGGTCAGTGGGAAGAATGTCCCTTACATTGGAGATCAGTGGGAAGAATGTATCTTACATTGGTGATCTGTGGGAAGAATGTCCCTTACATTGGTGATCAGTGAGAAGAATGTCCCTTACATATGTGGTCAGTGAGAAGAATGTCCTTTGCATTGGTGATCAGTGAGAAGAATGTCCCTTACATTGGTGGTCAGTGGGAAGAATGTCCCTTACATTGGTGGTCAGTGGGAAGAATGTCCCTTACATTGGTGGTCAGTGGGAAGAATGTCCCTTACATTGGTGGTCAGTGGGAAGAATGTCCCTTTACATTGGTGGTCAGTGGGAAGAATGTCCCTTACATTGGTGGTCAGTGAGAAGAATGTCCCTTACATTAGTGATTAGTGGGAAGAATGTCCCTTACATTGGTGGTCAGTGGGAAGGATCTCCCTTACATTGGTGGTCAGTGAGAAGAATCTCCCTTACATTGGTGGTCAGTGGGACGAATGCTCCTAACATTGGTGGTCAGTGGGACGGATGTTCCTTACATTGGTGGTCAGTGGGAAGAATGTCCCTTACATTGGTGGTCAGTGGGAAGAATGTCCCTTACATTGGTGGTCAATGGGAAGAATGTCCCTTACATTGGTGGTCAGTGGGAAGAATGTCCCTTACATTGGAGATCAGTGGGAAGAATGTATCTTACATTGGTGATCTGTGGGAAGAATGTCCCTTACATTGGTGATCAGTGAGAAGAATGTCCCTTACATATGTGGTCAGTGAGAAGAATGTCCCTTGCATTGGTGATCAGTGAGAAGAATGTCCCTTACATTGGTGGTCAGTGGGAAGAATGTCCCTTACATTGGTGATCAGTGGGAAGAATGTCCCTTACATATGTGGTCAGTGAGAAGAATGTCCCTTACATTGGTGGTCAGTGGGAAGAATGTCCCTTTACATTGGTGGTCAGTGGGAAGAATGTCCCTTACATTGGTGGTCAGTGAGAAAAATGTCCCTTACATTGGTGGTCAGTGGGAAAAATGTGCCTTACATTGGTGGTCAGTGGGAATAATGTGCCTTACATTGGTGGTCAGTGGGAAGAATGTTCCTTATATTGGAATTCAGTGGGAAGAAAGTCCCTTACATTGGTGGTCAGTGGGAAGAATGTTCCTTATATTGGAATTCAGTGGGAAGAATGTCCCTTACATTGGTATTCAGTGGAAAGAATGTCCCTTACATTGGGGGTCAGTGGGAAGAATGTCCCTTACATTGGGGGTCAGTGGGAAGAATGTCCCTTACATTGGGGGTCAGTGGGAAGAATGTCCCTTACATTGGTGGTCAGTGGGAAGAATGTCCCTTACATTGGTGGTCAGTGGGAAGAATGTCCCTTACATTGGTGGTCAGTGGGAAGAATGTCCCTTACATTGGGGGTCAGTGGGAAGAATGTCCCTTACATTGGGGGTCAGTGGGAAGAATGTCCCTTACATTGGTGTTCAGTGGGAAGAATGCTCCTTACATTGGTCTTAACTTCGATAGGGTCTCCTATCTATACAGTGTGGGGCTGGTCTCCACCACCCACAAAATAAACAACAACGCAAACCTTTTTCTTGCAATGTCTTTAGAGAGCTCCTCACACTCAGGTTCCCTCCTCAGTGTCCCAAAACCAGAGAGCTCCCGTCTGATCTATTCCTGGTTGTTTTTAAGGTCCACCTGACATTGAACTCCAGTGGACCCAAATATCCGGCCCGGAACACAAGAGGCCGTAAAACCCGGCCCGGATTCCGGTTCAGCTTCTCAAAATAGAACGTATGCGTGGTGAAATATATCTATGGTCAAGTATCTCACCTCGCATACTGTCACAACATTTAAAAGCAAAATCAAAGGATGAGGTAAGTAAAGGAGGACTGCACAAAGGTAAAGGAAGTTATTTAGGGAAAATGATTTTACCTTTACAACACCTTTAATGATTAAAGAGAGGCTTTAGAAGTACTGAAGGAACACTGCTTGTATGTCCTAAAGATAATATAGTGGTTATGGTGAATGGGATTTGTGCGGGCTTAGCAATTCAGCTATTCAGCATTCCCACGTATTTTCCTCAGGAAATGCATATTCTAGTTCTTAATTTTAATGTCTTAATTTTATTATTCCGTACGTTTTTTGGCTCTGCGTAACTTCGCCATACTTTCAGCGATTGAGACCATTCAACTTTTAAAATGTTCATCTCATTCAGCTAACGATGGGACTTCTTCAAGTTTTTTTGTGCTATTTATATTTTTTAAAATATTAAGCTTTTAGTCGCTTTTTTTTAACATTGAAGTCAATGAGAACATGCTTATCTCCTGCTTCAATACGTCATGCCGTGATTCAAAATGTATCTCCTCCTTCATACTTTCACTGACAGACACCAAACAAACTTTACCACGGTCACAAAATATTCAGCTATCCAGCTATGACTTTTCAGATTGAAATCTTTTATAGTTTTTGTGAAAAAGCAATTTACGTTTAGTGATTTTTTCAGAAAATGTTATCGATTAAACAGTCTTGCGTGTCTATGGAGCATGGCTCAGAGTGAGTCATGTGACCTTTAGAGTGTGAGTTTTGAAAAGAACTCGGTATTATCTATAAAAAAAGGGGGAACAAATTGCTCTCACGCCCACAAGATCTACTTGTCATACACAATTTATATATCAAATGGAAGGTATTTTTGTCTGCTTTCAGGCAATGTGATCAGTTTTGTGATGCGCATTTTACTTTTCGTTGCTGGAGCTTCTAAAGGACAAGAGTTCCAACATTTTCTCCCCATAGGCCTTCATTATAAACGCGTCATTTAAAATTTGTTAGCCAATAAGACATGCACAAACGATACTCTTTTCTAAATCGCTGACATGGCCACATTTTTAAGTTTATCAACATAAATTTCATATCGATGCGTTCACAAGGGTCTTGTCTTTCAATACAGTGAAGTCGCTGTATCGATCGCATGTACGGTTGTGGATTTATTAAGGTTTGTTTGAAGGGTTATTTCACTTATTTTGTGTGTAGATAAAAAGCATTTGTAATGGTAATTCTTTCCCTAAATAGCTTCCTTTACCTCAGTGCAATTATCCCCCTCACACACCTGGGGGGAGGGGAGAAAACCTCTTGAGGGGGGAGGGGCGACCAGGAAGTCAGGACGCTCTGTACTTTGCAGATAGAGAAAGGAGCTGTGTGTTAGTGGGCGTCCTGCTCACCCCCTCCCCCCTCAAGAGGCTTTCTCCACACCAGGGAAAAAGCCTTGCACTACTGTGTGGAGTTACAGACAGAAGAACAGGAAGTGAGGATTTCTCAGAAGAAATAAGGACATTTAAAAGCAAAATCAAAGGATGAGGTAAGTAAAGGAGGACTGCACTAAGGTAAAGGAAGTTATTTAGGGAAAATGATTTTACCTTTACAACACCTTTAATGATTAAAGAGAGGCTTTATAAGTACTGAAGGAACACTGCTTGTATGTCCTAAAGATAGTATAGTGGTTATGGTGAATGGGATTTGTGCGGGCTTAGCAATTCAGCTATTCAGCATTCCCATGTATTTTCCTCAGGAAATGCATTTTCTAGTTTTAATTAGTGGGAATGCTTTATTAAGCATTCCCAGTATTGTTATTCTTTTTTTATTATTCTTCTTATGTCCTTTAATTTTATTCCGTACGTTTTTTGGCTCTGCGTAACTTCGCCATACTTTCAGCGATTGAGACCATTCAACTTTTAAAATGTTCATCTCATTTCAGCTAACGATGGGACTTCTTCAAGTTTTTTTGTGCTATTTATACTTTTTAAAATAGTAAGCTTTTAGTCGCTTTTTTTTAACATTGAAGTCAATGAGAACATGCTTTTTCCTGCTTCAAATCTCATGCCGTACCCGATTCAAAATGTATCTCCTCCTTCATACTTTCACTGACAGACACCAAACAAACTTTACCACGGTCACAAAATATTCAGCTATCCGGCTATGACTTTTCAGATTGAAATCTTTTATAGTTTTTGTGAAAAAGCAATTTACGTTTAGTGATTTTTTCAGAAAATTTTATCGATTTTACATTCTGCGTGTCTATGGAGACCTGTTAGAGTGAGTCATGTGACCTTTAGAGTGTGAGTTTTGAAAAGAACTCGGTATTATCTATAAAAAAGGGGGAACAAATTGCTCTCACGCCCACAAGATCTACTTGTCATACACAATTTATATATCAAATGGAAGGTATTTTTGTCTGCTTTCAGGCAATGTGATCAGTTTTGTGATGCGCATTTTACTTTTCGTTGCTGGAGCTTCTAAAGGACAAGAGTTCCAAAATTTTCCCCATAGGCCTTCATTATAACGCGTTTTTAAAATTTGTTAGTAAGACACACAAAGATACTCTTTTCTAAATCGCGGACATGGCCACATTTTTAAGTTTATCAACATAAATTTCATATCGATGCGTTCACAAGGGTCTTGTCTTTTATACGGTGAAGTCGCTGTATCGATCGCATGTACGGTTGTGGATTTATTAAGGTTTGTTTGAAGGGTTATTTCACTTATTTTGTGTGTAGATAAAAAGCGTTTGTAATGGTAATTCTTTCCCTAAATAGCTTCCTTTACCTCAGTGCAATTATCCCCCTCACTCACCCGGGGGAGGGGAGAAAACCTCTTGAGGGGGAGGGGCGACCAGGACACTCTCTACTTTGCAGATAGAGAAAGGAGCTGTGTGTTAGTGGGCATCCTGCTCACTTCCTCCCCCATCAAGAGGCTTTCTCCACACCAGGGAAAAAGCCTCGCATTACTGTGTGGAGTTACAGACAGAAGAACAGGAAGTGAGTATTTCTCAGAAGAAATAAGGACATTTAAAAGCAAAATCAAAGGATGAGGTAAGTAAAGGAGGACTGCACTAAGGTAAAGGAAGCTATTTAGGGAAAATTATTTTACATTTACACCACCATTAATGATCAAAGAGAGGCTTTAGAAGTACTGAAGGAACACTGCTTGTATGTCCTAAAGATAGTATAGTGGTTATGGTGAATGGCATTTGTGCGGGCTTAGCAATTCAGCTATTCAGCATTCCCACGTATTTTCCTCAGGAAATGTATTTTCTAGTTTTAATTTTATCCTTTATTCCGTACGTTTTTTGGCTCTGCGTAACTTCGCCATACTTTCAGCGATTGAGACCATTCAACTTTTAAAATGTTCATCTCATTCAGCTAACGATGGGACTTCTTCAAGTTTTTATGTAGTATTTATACTTTTTAAAATATTAAGCTTTTAGTCGCTTTTTTTTAACATTGAAGTCAATGAGAACATGCTTTCCACCGCTTAAAATCTCATGCCGTACAAAATGTATCTCCTCCTTCATACTTTCACTGACAGACACCAAACAAACTTTACCACGGTCACAAAATATTCAGCTATCCGGCTATGACTTTTCAGATTGAAATCTTTTATAGTTTTTGTGAAAAAGCAATTTACGTTTAGTGATTTTTTCAGAAAATTTTATCGATTTAACAGTCTTCTTATGGACATGGCTCAGAGTGAGTCATGTGACCTTTAGAGTGTGAGTTTTGAAAAAACTCGGATTATCTATAAAAAAGGGGGAACAAATTGCTCTCACGCCCACAAGATCTACTTGTCATACACAATTTATATATCAAATGGAAGGTATTTTTGTCTGCTTTCAGGCAATGTGATCAGTTTTGTGATGCGCATTTTACTTTTCGTTGCTGGAGCTTCTAAAGGACAAGAGTTCCAAAAAAAATCCCATTGGCCTTCATTATAACGCGCTTTTAAAATTTGTTAGTAAGACGCACAAAGATACTCTTTTCTAAATCGCTGACATGGCCACATTTTGAAGTTTATCAACATAAATTTCATATCGATGCGTTCACAAGGGTCTTGTCTTTTAAACGGTGAAGTCGCTGTATCGATCGCATGTACGGTTGAGGATTTATTAAGGTTTGTTTGAAGGGTTATTTCACTTATTTTGTGTGTAGAATAAAAAGCGTTTGTAATGGTAATTCTTTCCCTAAATAGCTTCCTTTACCTCAGTGCAATTATCCCCCTCACTCACCAGGGGGAGGGGAGAAAACCTCTTGAGGGGGGAGGGGCGACCAGGAAGTCAGGACGCTCTGTACTTTGCAGATAGAGAAAGGAGCTGTGTGTTAGTGGGCGTCCTGCTCACCCCCCTCCCCCCTCAAGAGGCTTTCTCCACACCAGGGAAAAAGCCTTGCACTACTGTGTGGAGTTACAGACAGAAGAACAGGAAGTGAGGATTTCTCAGAAGAAATAAGGACATTTAAAATCAAAATCAAAGGATGAGGTAAGTAAAGGAGGACTGCACTAAGGTAAAGGAAGTTATTTAGGGAAAATGATTTTACCTTTACAACACCTTTAATGATCAAAGAGAGGCTTTATAAGTACTGAAGGAACACTGCTTGTATGTTCTAAAGATAGTATAGCGGTTATGGCGAATGGCATTTGTGCGGGCTTAGCAATTCAGCTATTCAGCATTCCCACGTATTTTCCTCAGGAAATGCATTTTCTAGTTCTTATTCATTTAAATTTTCTTATTCCGTACGTTTTTTTGGCTCTGCGTAACTTCGCCATACTTTCAGCGATTGAGGCCATTCAACTTTTAAAATGTTCATCTCATTCAGCTAACGATGGGACATCTTCAAGTTTTTTTGGACTATTTATAATTTTTAAAATATTAAGCTTTTAGTCGCTTTTTTTAACATTGAAGTCAATGAGAACATGCTTTTTCCTGCTTAAAATCTCATGCGCTACAAAATGTATCTCCTCCTTCATACTTTCACTGACAGACACCAAACAAACTTTACCACGGTCACATAATATTCAGCTATCCGGCTATGACTTTTCAGATTGAAATCTTTTATAGTTTTTGTGAAAAAGCAATTTACGTTTAGTGATTTTTTTCAGAAAATTTTATCGATTACACTGCGTGTCTATGGAGAGCTGCTAGAGTGAGTCATGTGACGTTTGGAGTGTGAGTTTTGAAAAAACTTGGATTATCTATAAAAAAGGGGGAACAAATTGCTCTCACGCCCACAAGATCTACTTGTCATACACAATTTATATATCAAATTGTAGGTATTTTTGTCTGCTTTCAGGCAATGTGATCAGTTTTGTGATGCACATTTTACTTTTCGTTGCTGGAGCTTCTAAAGGACAAGAGTTCCAAGATTTCTCCCATAGGCCTTCATTCGATCGCATGTACGGTTGTGGATTTATTAAAGTTTGTTTGAAGGGTTCGGTAACTAATTTGGTCTGTGAATTAAACGCATTTGTAATGGTAATTCTCTCTCAGTGCAATATTCCCCCTCACATACCTGCTGTGGAGAAAACCTCTTGAGGGGGGAGGGGTGACCAGGACATTCTCTACTTTGCAGAGAAGAGAAAGGAGCTGTGTGTTAGTGGGCATCCTGCTCACTCCCTCCCCCTCAAGAGGCTTTCTCCACACCGGTGAAAAAGCTTTGCATTACTGTGTGGAGTTACAGACAGAAGAACAGGAAGTGAGGGTTTCTCAGAAGAAATAAGGACATTTAAAAGCAAAATCAAAGGATGAGGTAAGTATAGGAGGACTGCACTAAGGTAAAGGAAGCTATTTAGGGAAAATGATTTTACCTTTACAACACCTTTAATGATCAAAGAGAGGCTTTATAAGTACTGAAGGAACACTGCTTGTATGTCCTAATGATAGTATAGTGGCTATGGTGAATGGCATTTGTGCGGGCTTAGCAATTCAGCTATTCAGCATTTCCACGCATTTTCCTCAGGAAATGCATTTTCTAGTTCTAATATAAGGCTTTTTTTTAAATCTGTGTTTACATTCTGCTATATTGACGTTGCACACTAATAATGCACGCATTGTAAACACAGATATTTAGAAATGTTATGTTGTTTTTCTATTTTTTTAGCATATCCATTTTGGGATAATTAATCTTATCTTAATGTGTGTGGTCACGTTAAAGGATCGGACACATGTAGATAGGCAACATTTGGATATATTTTTTAATACATATCTCTCTCTTTTTTTTATTTCATTTCTCAAGTGAGGCAAACGAGGAAGGTGTTCGGTGGATTGAACAGAGAAATGCCATCTCTGTCTGCTAAACAGACACACACCTTGAAGTCTCTACAATTCAGTCCCATATAGAGTGTTATTGTTGCATATACAAAACATCTCACTCCTTAGATTTTGAATAAATTAGGATTTTAATCTACATTTAAATATAATATGGGCAACGATCCCTATCTAAAGATGGCGGATCCGCATCCTTGATCCCCAGGTGTCAGAGCCGGGCGGTCCTGTAACGTTGTAATTGAATAAGAAGTGGCGAGTCAGCACGCCGCTCGTGCCCCTGGAAGAAGTCAATCTTGTGACGAAGTGGCGTAGGGAGGAGCGGCATGCTGACGTCGCCACGGTATACCTACCGACCATCCGGAAGGATGGGCGGAAAGTGAGAGCCGGCCGGCTACACTAAACAATACACGCTTTATTATTCTACAGTTATGTGAGTGCATCTTTATTTTAATAAATTGCTTTTTATCATACGGTACTACTCTATGTTGGCATCCTTGTTTTTCCTTTTGGGCTGAATCTGTGCGGGGTCACCTGCTTGAGACCCATCTGTGAACCTAAAGGTGGAGGAGTACACACAGGAATTCCTAGGGAACTGCAGGGCTAATGAGCCACACACGCTTGTGATCTCAATCATTAGAGATCTGTGTCAGTCGGTAAGCAGATACGATTTAAGAGGTGGAGGTTTCTTCTATTCTGCTAACAGACACGGTTTCCTAGACTATTCTTGGCACCTATTTGATATATCTGAGATTCACATGGGAATTCAACACCTTATGAGCTTTTGAATATCACAATAACTACTATTAGACTTTGGTGGTCTGCATAGATGTTATTATTGTGTGCACATGTTTTTATATGTTTCATGCTTATTTATTGATTAATTCTTGGTATCACATGGGCTATATTAATTTTTGATTAACCAACTGAACAAGGTGCTACATATTATATGTGCATATGGTATTATTGATCACGTACATTTTTATCGATCAATTCACGCAGCGTAGCTTATTTTTAGTTATTTTGATTGTATGTTTTATCTGACATTCTTTGCTGCAGCAGCAATTTTCACCATTATTTTTCACCATTCACTTTAATTTTGATCAATTATCATTATTAATTTACCAAGACCTCCAAGAGTACCGGAAATTGGAGATTCGGGCAGAAGAATGTGCATAGTGTCGTATTTGCAAGTACCCATAAAACACCTGGCAAGGCAGATCAAATTTTTTTGGAGTGCAGAGAATGAGAGCATCTTGCGTGATATAGGGTCCACCAAGTGGCCAAAGTGGAATAGTTTCTGTGTTGCCCATGGTAAAGACATCTGATGAGTGAGACCGGCAGGCATTCTGGGGTTATAAAGGAAGGAGGTCAAAAGAGACCTTTCTGAGCCCAGGCTATGTGCTCGAGACAATCTATGCCAAAGCGACTGAAGATGGAGCATAGGGCCCAAATGCCAGCTCAAGTCCACCTGCGCATTCGCATTCCAGAGCAAGCTGTTTGGATGTGTGGGTGCAAGCCATATTTTTTCGATTTCTGTCCACTTATTCTCTCTTGATTGTCGCCGTCAGTTCCTCCATTGTAATAGGGGAATTGAGGGAAAGGAGGTCCGATGCATGAAGTCTGGGAATTCTACTGTGTTCCAGATACTGGTGCAAGCAGTCAGTCAGGTCAGGGGAGGAGGGGGGCAAGCGGGATCTCAGGGTCGCTGTAGAGGGCCATGTAGAATTCCTCAAAGGCATGGGCTACAGTGGGGATCGAACGTTTTGGCACCCCAGGTAAAAATTTGTATTAATGTGCATAACGAAGCCAAGGAAAGATGGAAAAATCTCAAAAAGGCATCATATTACAGATTAGACATTCTTATAATATGTGAAGAAAATTTTATTTCCATCATTTACACTTTCAAAATTACAGAAAACAAAAAAATGGCATCTGCAAAAGGTTGGGAACCCTGCAGAATTTATAGCATGCACTGCCCGCTTTGCAAAGCTGAGACCTGCCAGTGTCATGGATTGTTCTCAATCATCGTCTGGGAAGACCACGTGATGTCAATCGCAAAGGTTTTAAACACTTAAGACCCGGACCTTTAGTCAGCTAAAGGGCCAGGCCAGGTTTTTCGATTCGGCACTGCGTCGCTTTAACAGACAATTACGTGGTCGTGCGACGTGGCTTCTAAACAAAATTGGCATCCTTTTTTTCCCACAAATAGAGCTTTCTTTTGGTGGTATTTGATCACCTCTGCGTTTTTAATTTTTTTTCCGTTATAAACAAAAATAGATTGACAATTTTGAAAAAAATGCAATATTTTTTACTTTTTGCTATAATAAATATCCCCCAAAAATATATATTTTTTTTTTTTTCCTCAGTTTAGGCTGATACGTATTCTTCTACCTATTTTTGTAAAAAAAAAACGCAATAAGCGTTTATCGGTTGGTTTGCGCAAAATCTATAGCGTTTACAAAATAGGGGATAGTTTTATTGCATTTTTATTTGCATTATGGCGGACACTTCGGGACAATTGTAATTTTCAGAGAAAAAAATGCATTTAAATTGCATTGTTTATTGTGAAAATGACATTTGCAATTTGTGAGTTAACCACAAGGGGGCGCTGAAGGGATTTTGTGTTCCCTCATATGTGTTTACAACTGTAGGGGGGTGTGGCTGTAGGTGTGACGTCATCGATTGTGTCTCCCTATAAAAGGGATCACGCAATCGACGACGCCGCCACAGTGAAGAATGGGGAAGCCGTGTTTACACACGGCTCTCCCTGCTCTTCAGCTCCGGGGACCGATCGCCAATGGTTCCGCGAGTCCCACGGTCCCGGAGCTTCGGACCGGGTCGCCGGCGCGCGCATGCAACCCATGGCTGGGTACTAGTACAGGACGTACCATTCTGCCGACGTATATGTGCAGGAGGCGGTCCTTAAGTGGTTAAATGCCCAAACTCATCTGACCTTGCCCCAACAATCAGCACCATAGGTTCTTCTAAACAGTTGTCTAGAAAAATGAAACTGAAAATAGCAAAGCGTTTTCAGATGTCAATATCCTCTGTTCGGAATGTATTTAAGAAATGGCAGTCATCAGGAACAATGGAAGTTAAAGCAAGATCTGGAAGACCAATAAAAATATCAGCCAGAACAGCTCTCAGGATTGTGAGAAAAGGAATTCAAAACCCACGTTTGACTGCACGATCCCTCTGGCAGACACTGGAGTTGTGGTACACTATTCCACTATAAAGAAATACTTGTACAAATATGGTCTTCATGGAAGAGTCACCAGAAGAAAACCTCTTCTATGTCCTCACCACAAAAATTAGCATTTGAACTTTGCAAATGAACATATAGTATATAGAAAAAGGAAAATTGCGCTAACGCAAAATATATCATGGAAAATTAAATTCCAGAAGGCAGCAATCATGTGAAATTAACACAAATATGTAAGAAAAGAAAAAACTGTGCCAACTTAAATGAAAAACAATCAAGTCCTTTGTGAATAAAGAATATGAAATAAATGAAATGTCCAATAAATATGTAGATAGGACAAACAGCACCCAGATGCTCTGGAAATCTTGTGAACCACCACCACATGGACTGAGGCTTACCAAAAGGTAGCTTTGTACCAGCAATGAACAGGATCCACAGCGGGATATCACAGGGGGATTCACAGCACAGATCACAGACAGGCATCAACCCGAAGCGAAATCAACAGTGGGATGGATCCAGGAACCACAATCATGGAAGTATTCCTCAATAGCCGTATCATGCAGCCCATCCGCATAGCATATACAATAAAGGAAACCGCAACATAGTGTAGTACCATACAGATAGTTTAATAAAAAAGTTAAAACCTACTTACACACAGAAGTGCAAATCAGGTGATAAAACAAATGCCAGCCGGCATAAACAGGAGCCCTTCCTCCTAGCGTAGAACGCGGTGACGTCACTGCACGCCGTAGTCTCAGACGCGTTTTGTCATAGATTGACATTCTCAATGGGGATGGGCTCTGCAGTGATCCACTGCTATATATATATCCAAGCCTCGCTCTGGTTACCAGGAACCAGAAATATAAAAAAAACTCAATTTTGATTAGCCCAATTAATTACGGGTGCTTATACACATTTTTGGCCATCTCATATTGAGAAATAATCTTAATTTATGAGACACTATTTTTCTTTATTATTGAATACACTTTTTATGCTTGTTATAATAAAGTAATCATATTTATTTTCGCTGACCCCTGTTTAAAACATGATGGTTGGTCTATAGGCTTTATAGACCAACCATCATGTTTTAAACAGGGGTTAGCGAAAATAAAGATATGATTACTTTATTATAACAAGCATAAAGCTGCTCTTCCCTCAGAAGACGGGGTATCCTCGGTTAGGGGGGGATTGTCTGGTTCAGGGTCAGGTCATCACGTAGGTCAATCTGCAGGCCCTTTCTCAGTGCGAAGTTGTGCAGCAGACAACAGGCACCGATGATATGGCACACGAAGTTTGGGGAATACAAGAGGGTACCCCCAGACTTATCCAGGCATCGGAAACGTGACTTCAGGAGGCCAAAGGTGTGCTCCACCACTGCACGTGTTTGGGCGTGGGCTTGATTGTATCTTTCCTCTCCTGGGGTTTGGGGGTTCCGGATAGGAGTCATGAGATGGGGTCCCAGTGGATATGCAGAGTCACCTGTAAGGGAAAAGACAGGAGGATGTTAGTCATGCTTGTGCCCCTTGTGATGTGTGCATCATGGGGGGGTACAGTCATGCCTGCCACCCATGTCACTCACCAACCAGCCAGGTGTCCCCATACATGTTTTGATCGAATTCCATTCGGATGCGGCTCTGATTGTATATGTAGCTGTCATGGCTGGACCCTGCGTGTTTGGCACGGACGTGCCATATGAGGCCTTGGGCATCGACTATCACCTGTACGTTGATGGAATGCCAATGCTTCCGATTGCAGTACATGTGCTCTGTCTCCTGGGGGGGCTGGAGTGCCACATGTGTGCAATCAATGGCCCCCACGGTGCAATTCTGTAGAAATCTGTCATTGTCTTCAGCCGCAGCTCCTCAGTGGTGGGTTTGAGGATTTGGTTGGCCATGCGTCTGAGGATTGCAGGGACAACCTGGTGCACACATCTGCTCACGGAGGATTGTGCCATCCCAGCCACCACTCCACTTGTTCTTTGAAAAGAGCCACTGGCAAGGAAATGGAGTGTTGCCATGACCTTGACCAGTGGCTGCACTGCATGTGAGCGGTGTGTTGGGCTGGTGATGTCCTCCTGCAAGGTTGTGGTTAATTCCAGGATGGCAGCAGGGGTGAATCTGAAGATGCGATACACCTCAGAATCACTCATGCCAAAGAAGTCTATGCGTGTGCGGTATATCCTCTCTCGTGCCATCCTCCGTGCCCTCCTCCTTCTTTGCTCATCTAAAGTCAGTAGTATAGCTATGCGCGACGATTAGTGATGAGCGGAATACGCCATATTCGATTTCGCGATATTTCACGAATATATAGAAGAATATTCGCGAAATATTCGTTAATATCGAATATTCGAGATATCTTATAAAAAAAAAAATTTGCGAAATTTCCCTAATGCGAATGGGAAATTGATGTGCGAAATTCTCGTCAACACGCGAAAGCGGAGATCGTTTCTGGATTACTAAACTAATATGCACTAAACACTAACTCTACTTACACAACCTTATATGACTAAACTAAAGCTATTTTAGTTTTTTTATATACACAAAACACAGAAGGGCAGAGAAAGTATTCGCGAATATTCGTAATACGAATATTCGCATTGCGAATATTCGGCAACATAAAAGGATCGCCTCAGCTACTCGGCCCAGGGTCTTTAATCATACCAGCAATGCTTTTAGACGTCGATGGAGATCACTAGGATGTGATCTGTTTTTAAAAATAAATTTGAAAAAATACGAATATTCGCAATAGCGAATATTCACTGCAATATTCGATTTATTCGCGAATGCTCCAATATGCAATATTCGTAACGAATATTCGCAATGCGAATATTCGTGAGCAACACTAGCGACGATGCCCCTGGCATGTTGGCATACAGATTGTTGTGCAACACGTGTGACTGCTGAGCTCCTCACTAACGGTGTTGCTTTATCTGACATGTAGACGATTTTTCTCTTTTTAGACCGGCTTTTATATGGTCTAATTTTAGACCGAACATTTTGCTGTTGCGCACACTGCATAGCCTGCACTGCCCCAACGTTCTTTTGTGGATCCCCGTAAGTCCCTCATTAGCATATTTGACTAGCAAATCAATGGTCTGTCTAGTGCAGTTTTGCGCGGACGGATGCGCCTGTCTAACGAAATTACGCTGGACAAAAAAGTCGATTTCTTGCGTATCTCGTTTTGGGGATGCCATGCATCGAAACGCACGCGCACAATTAGACTTACGCCGCGCATCTCCTGTTACGCAGGCGTAATCGCTCTGTGAATCTGGCCCAGTGTGTTGGATGGATCTTTGTTGTGTTTCAGGAGGTAGTGTTTGGAAACTGAATGATTTTTGAAACCCATGATAATATTGGTAATATGTTCATTCAGACGGACCTGTACCGGTCATTTGGTCCGGCCCACATACTGTAGGCCACATGGGCACTGTAATAAGTACACAAAACCAGTGGTCTTACAGGTAATGAAGGGTTTTATACAGTGTTCTTTCCTTGTAACAGTAGATACGACTGTAGTGGTTCTTCTATTTCTACATGAGTTATTAGAATAAACCCTACAACGTCTGCACTGGTAGAACGCAGTTAATTGACCAAAGAAGCTGCTATTGACACTACAGGGGGGGTTCAGAACGTTGGGTGATATATAATTCCATAAGGACGGTGCGCCGTTAAAGATGACTCTTGGTCTCTCAGGTAGTAGTTCTTTTAATACAGGGTAATTTTTTGCCAAATGCCAATTTTTGTTGATCAACTGCTTGACACCTCCATGTTGGATTGAATACGAGGTAACAAAGGGGACACCGACTGGGAATTGGTCACGTTCACAAGGGGCTCATTCTTTCAGAAGGTCGGCCTTTGGAATGGAACTGACGATTTTCAGAGTCTCATCTAGAGACTCTCTGTTATAACCCTTCTTTAAGAACCTATCCGTCAGGACTTTAGCTTGTTCAGAAAATTCTATAGAGTCAGAGCAATTCCTGCGGAGCCTGAGATATTGGCTCTTAGGGACTGCCTTGAGCCACTGATTATGATAGCAACTCTTCAATGGAATAAAAGAGTTGTGATCAGTTACCTTAAAAAAGGTGTAAGTATTGAACTCATTACGCCTGATCCGTACGTTAAGATCTAAATAATGAATCACTGATTTGGCTGGCCTCAAATTTAAATTTTATCCCTCTTTGGTTGAGGTTTAGTTTTGACATGAACACCTCCAAACTACCAAGTGGGCCATCCCATAGGAGGAGGATGTCATCAATATACCTAGCCCAAAGGGTTAGCTCAGGTATATCGGCAGTATGGATGACATCCTCCTCCCATTTGGCCATAAAGAGATTTGCCAAACTAGGGGCGTACTTGGCCCCCATGGCTACTCTGGTTTCTTGCTTATAGAACTCCCCATCAAATCAGAAATAATTTGAGGGAGTGGCAAATTTCAAAAGAGACATAATAAAATCAATTTGACCCTTGGGAAGGCCAGAATCGCGTGCCAGATAAAAATGAACAGCCTCAAATCCAAGTTTGTGTGGGATAATAGTATAGAGTGACGTGACATCTATAGTGGCCATCCACATTCCACTACTAGGGGAGAGACTGGACAACAAGTTCATAATGTGTCTAGAATCCTTCACATAGGATGGAATCTTTTTAACCAGCGGTTGTAAGAAAAAATCCACATATCTACCCACCCGGGACATCACTAAGTCAATCCCACTTACAATGGGGCGTCCCGGGGGGCAGACAGGATCCTTATAAAGCTTGGGCAGGTAATATATAGTAGGTGTACGAGGGGCTAAGGGGATCAAATATAGCCTCTCCTTAGGGGTAAGAATCACTTCATAGAACCCTTTAGACACCACAGCTTCAAGTTACCTTTTATATTTATTTTTAGGATCTGAAGGTAACACTGTGTAAGTGTTAGAATCACCAACATTGTTGTACATTTCTTTAAGATAGTCTGATCTATCTAACACCACAATGCCCCCCCCCCTCTTATCTGCTGGTCTCACCACCAGCTCTTTGTCATTACAAAGTTGATCCAATCCCTCCTGCATAGTTTTATTCAAACAAGCTTTTTTAGTCTCCATTTGATCTAAATCTCTTAGCAGAACACCGCAAAATACTTTAAGAGAAGGTGCCAGATTGCCTGGAGGGTTGAAAAGGGATGCATTGGACAACCCAATGTAGTGTAGTTTCCAGGGTTGTAGTTTCCAGGGTTGGCCTGATTGGAAAAAGTATTTGTGGCCATATACCTTTTAATGTTTAGTTTTCTGACAAACTTGTGGATATCCATATAGGTGTGGAATTTATCTAAACCCTTTGGTGGGGCAAATTTAAGTCCCTGGTCTAAAATAAGTTGTTCAGATTCAGTTAAGACTTTGGAACTTAAGTTGAAAATGCCCTGTCCTGATTTCACATTTTTGGCCATTTTGGTAATTCTAATCTGCCTCCCCCTCTGGTTCCTCTCCTTTTTCGCCCTGTCTTTTTTTGCCTTGGGTAGGCTTGTGAAAACCCCAACTAGCTTGGTCACTATAGATGTCACGTCACTCTATACTATTATCCCACACGAACTTGGATTTGAGGCTGTTCATTTTTATCTGGCATGCGATTCTGGCCTTCCCAAGGGTCAAATTGATTTAATTATGTCTCTTTTGAAATTTGCCACTTCCCTTAACTTATTTCTGGTTTGATGGGAAGTTCTATAAGCAAGAAACCACCGTAGCCATGGGAACCAAGTACGGCTCTAGTTTGGCTAATCTCTTTATGGCCAAATGGGAGGAGGATGTCATCCATACTGCCAATATACCTGAGCTAACCCTTTGGGCTAAGTATATTGATGACATCCTCCTCCTTTGGGATGGCCCACTTGGTAGTCTGGAGGTGTTCATGTCAAAACTAAACCTCAACCAAAGAGGGATAAAATTAAAATTTGAGGCCAGCCAATCCGTGATTCATTATTTAGATCTTAATGTACGGATCAGGGGTAATGAGTTCAATACTTACACCTTTTTTAAGGTAACTGATCGCAACTCTTTTATTCCATTGAAGAGTTGCCATCATAGTCGGTGGCTCAAGGCAGTCCCTAAGAGCCAATATCTCAGGCTCCGCAGGAATTGCTCTGACTCTATAGAATTTTTTGAACAAGCTAAAGTCCTGAGGGATAGGTTCTTAGAGAAGTGTTATAACAGAGAGTCTCTAGACGAGACTCTGAAAATCGTCAGTTCCATGCCAAGAACGGCCGACCTTCTAAAAGAACGAGCCCCTTGTGAACGTGACCAATTCCCAGTCGGTGTCCCCTTTGTCACCTTGTACTCAATCCAACATGGAGGTGTCAAGCAGTTGATCAACAAACATTGGCATTTGGCAAACAATGACCCTGTATTGAAAGAACTACTACCTGAGAGACCAAGAGTCATCTTTAAAGGCGCACCGTCCTTACGGAATTATATAGCACCCAACGTTCTGAACCCCCCCCCTGTCGTGTCAATAGCAGCTTCTTTGGTCAATTAACTGCATTCTACCAGTGCAGACGCTGTAGGGTTTGTTATAATAATTCATGTAGAAATAGAAGAACCACTACAGTCGTATCTACTGTTACAAGGAAAGAACACTGTATAAAACCCTTCATTACCTGTAAGACCACCGGTGTTGTGTACTTACTACAGTGCCCATTCGGCCTACAGTATGTGGGCCGGACAAAACGACCGGTACAGGTCCGTCTGAATGAAATAAACATATTACCAATATTATCATGGGTTTCAAAAATCCATCCAACACACTGTTTTTAGGCATCGACAAGTTCAAGCCAAATTGGAGGGGTAGCTCTCTAGTGAGAGAAATTTCCAAGCTACAAATGTTTTAGATTCACCGCCTAAAATGCTACACGCCTTATGGTTTAAACATTGACACCGATGTCAATGCCTTCATAAATAATGCCTGATGTTTAGTATATTTTTATTAAAATGTTTAATATATGGTTAATGTGTAAAAGCCTCGGTCTGATACACCAGGATGGAATTTTTCATCATTAGCCCTTTAGTTATCATCTACTTAAGAATTGTTTGCCTTTTTAGGCTGGGTTTTATTCTATTCTTACACTTTTTGAATAGGTATCCAATTTTATTTTTATTTTTATTAATACAATATTTACATTTTATTGGTATTAATTTCCATATAAACACATTTGTGGACATTTTGGGTATTCCTGCCCTCTAATTATATTATTTATTACCTAACACTGGCTAGTTGACCACTGGCTAATAACACTTTTTCTCACTTTAGTTTATGCTGCAGTTTCCTTATTCCCCACTAGGGGGTACACACATTAGCCCGATTAATTACGGGTGCTTATACACATTTTTGGCCATCTCATATTGAGAAATAATCTTATTTATGAGACACTATTTTTCTTTATTATTGAATACACTTTTTATGTTTGTTATAATAAAGTAATCATATCTTTATTTTCGCTGACCCCTGTTTAAAACACGATGGTTGGTCTATAGGCTTCCCATAAAACACGATGGTTGGTCTATAGGCTTCCCATACTCAAAATGGAGTTTTTATATTTCCGGTTCCTGGTAATCAGAGCGAGGCTTGGATATATATATAGCGGTGAATCCCCATTGAGAACGTCAATCTATGACGAAACGCGCCTGGGACTATGGCTTGCAGCGACGTCATCGCGTTCTACGCTAGGAGGAAGGGCTCCTGTTTATGCCAGCCAACATTTGTTTTATCGCCTGATTTGCACTTCTGTGTGTAAGTAGGTTTTAACTTTTTTATTAAACTATCTGTTTGGTACTACACTATGTTGCGGTTTCCTTTATTGCATATGCTATGCGGATGGGCTGCATGATAGGGCTATTGAGGAATACTTCCATGATTGTGGTTCCTGGATCCATCCCACTGTTGATTTCGCTTCGGGTTAATGCCTGTCTGCGATCTGTGCTGTGAATATATACCCCTGTGATATCCCGCTGTGGATCTCATTCATTGCTGGTACAAAGCTACCTTTTGGTAAGCCTCAGTCCATGTGGTGGTGGTTCACAAGATTTCCAGAGCACATGGGTGCTCTTTGTCCTATCTACATATTTATTGGACATTTCATTTATTTCATATTCTGTAATTACAAAGGACTTGATTGTTTTTCATTGAAGTTTTTTATTTTCTTAAATGAACATATAGACAAGCCTGATGCATTTTGAAAACAAGTTATGTGGACCGATGAGGTTAAAATATTACTTTTTGTCGGGAATGAGCAAAGGTACGTTTGGAGAAGAAAGGGCACAGAATTTAATGAAAAGAACCTCTGTCCAACTGTTAAGCATGGGGGTGGATCAATCATGCTTTGGGGTTGCATTGCCGCCAGTGGCACAGGGAACATTTCACGAGTAGAAGGAAAAATGGATTTAATAAAATGTTAGCAAATTTTGGATGGTAACTTGATGCCATCTGTGAAAAAGCTGAAGTTAAAGAGAGGATGGCTTCTACAAATGGATAATGATCCTAAACACACCTCAAAATCCACGGGGATTACATCAAGAGGCGTAAACTGAGGGAGCTGTGGTGGCTCAACGTGATTGGCACTGCGCTGACAAGCCATTCACCTCTGCAGCCAAGGGTTCGGATCCCGGTCTCGGCTACATGTGAATTGAGTTTGGTGGTCTCAGCCCAGCTCCCGGTGGGTGTGCTATGCAAGGTACGCCTGTGCTTAGTACGCCCACCCCCCCCCCCCCCCCACACAAAAACCACCACACTTGCACGCACACGAAATTGGTTTAAAAAAACACACGCACTTTGGCCATGCGGTCTCCTTAAATAAAGAGAGGCGAAGGACCTACGAGGCTGGCTGGGTGGGCTAGGCCCCCTCACTCCCCCATAGGGGGAGTCCCTCTGCCCCATTGGGGTCCCGTTGGGCCCCAGTTGGGCTCCCAAGAGGAGCAGGTAGGGTGGGGTGAGTGGGAGGTCCCCCCTCACACCCGCCATTGCCACCAGGGGCATGGAGAAGGATGGCGATTGCCTCCGGGGGGAGGGTCTGCCTACTCCCAACTCCTGCAGTTCGGCTCCTCTCTCTCGAGTTCACGCACAAAAATACACTTTAAAAAAAAAAAAAAGAGGCGTAAACTGAAGGTTTTGCCATGGCCTTCACAATCTCCTGACCTCAACATAATTGAAAATCTATGGATAGACCTTAGAGCAGTGAGTGACAGAAAGCCCAGAAATCTCAAAGAACTGGAAGACTTTTGTAAGGAAGAATGGGTAAAGATACCTCAAACAAGAATGGAAAGACTCTTGGCTGGCTACAAAAAGCATTTACAAGCTGTGACGTAAATGTGCAGTAGGCGGTCCTTAAGTGGTTAAACTTTTAAAATTACAGAAAACAAAAAAATGGCGTCTGCAAAAGTTTGGGCACCTTGCAGAGTTAATATCTTGTACTGCCCCCTTTTACGTCGGCAGAATGGCACGGCTGGGCACATCAACGTATATATACGTTGATTTTAGTACCCAGCCGTGGGTCACGGGCGCGCGCCCGCGGGCGCGTGCCCGCGACCCGGTCCGAAGCTCCGGGACCGGGACCGCGGGATTCGCGGACCCGATCGCCGCTGGAGTGCGGCGATCCGTCCCTGGAGCGGAAGAACGGGGAGAGCCGTGTGTACACACGGCTTCCCCGTGCTTCTCTGTGGCCGCAGCATCGATCGCGTCATCCCTGTAATAGGGGGACGCGATCGATGACGTCACACCTACAGCCACACCCCCTACAGTTGTAAACAAACACACATAGGCACACATCCCCTACAGCGCCACCTGTGGTTAACTCCCAAACTGCAGCTGTCATTTCCACAGTAAACAATGCAATTTAAATGCATTTTTTGCTGTGAAAATGACAATTGTCCCAAAAATGTGTCAAAATTGTCCGAAGTGTCCGCCATATTGTCGCAGTCACGAAAAAAATCGATGATCGCCGCTATTAGTAGTAAAAAAAAAAAAATAATTAATAAAAATGCAATAAAACTATCCCTTATTTTGTAAACGCTATAAATTTTGCAAAAACCGACCGATAAACGCTTATTGCGATTTTTTTTACCAAAAATACGTAGAAGAAGAATACGTATCGGCCTAAACTGAGGAAAAAAAATGTTTTTTTATATATTTTTGGGGGATATTTATTATAGCAAAAAGTAAAAAATATTGCATTTTTTTTTAAATTGTCGCTCTATTTTTGTTAATAGCGCAAAAAATAAAAACCGCAGAGGTGATCAAATACCACCAAAAGAAAGCTCTATTTGTGGGAAAAAAAGGACGCCAATTTTGTTTGGGAGCCACGTGGCACGACCGCCGCGCAATTGTCAGTTAAAACGAAGCAGTGCCGAATCGCAAAAAGGGGCAAGGTCCTTTACCTACATTTTGGTCTGGGTCTTAAGTGGTTAAATGATGGAAATAAAATCTAACTTTTTTTGACATTATAAGAATGTCTAATCTGTAATTTAATGCCTTTTGGAGACCTTTTGGAGATTTTTCCATCTTTCCTGGGCTTCGTATGCACATTAATACAAATTTTTACCTGGGGTGCCCAAACTTTCGATCCCCACTGTATGTCTTGAGGGTGGGAATGAAGACAGCCCTCCCTGTCTTTAATTTGGTGAGGAGTAGTCGTGTGGGAACATTCCGACAATTTGCATGCTAGCAGAGAGTGAGCAGAGGATCGCCTTCTCCACCTGGCCCATTGCGTCATTCGCAAGCAGACAATTTGTTTTAAAAGGGACAGGGACAATGAGGTTTATAGTCGGAGCTCCAGGGCCCTAAGGTCTCACTCGGCTTGCAATTTAGAGGCTTTCACATGGCAGAAGAGATCGCCATACAACGCCCCCTAAGGACCGATTTGTGGGCCTCCCAAAGAGTGGAAGGGAGACATCGGGGGTATCGTTTCAAGGAAGTAGTGTTGCAATGTGGTTTCTAGTTCCATTTTGGAGGGGCTGTGTTGGAGAAGGAAATTATTTAGCTGCCAATGGCAAGGTTTACGATTAGGGGCGCCTATATCTAGGGTCATAATAATAGGGGCTTGATCGGACCAATAGATTAGTAGGATCTGAGCATCCCTGGTGACGTGGAGGATGGCGTTATTGATGAAAAAGTAGTCTATGGGGGAGTGCATACGATGAGGGGCGGAGTAGAACGTAAACTGCCTATCCCTGGGGTGAAGGGCTCGCCAAGCGTAAAACAGTGCATAGCGTCTAGTGACATGGCAAAACAGTTTCAAGTCCCTAGTGGGCCAGGTTTGCAGGTCTGTAGGGTTCAGTACATGGCAGTCTAGCACCACCGACTGGGACAAGTTAAAGTCCCCGCCAATAAACAAGTATTCATTAGGTGTCCGGAACAGACGTGCAAAAAATCTAGTAAGGAAGTGGATCTGGTGGGTGTTGGGAGCATAGAGGATGCACATATTGATAGCTTGCGTTTGCCAGTGACCCCGCAAAATTATAGTGTCCCCGTGAATCAATAAATTACTTGGAGCCTGTGAAGTGGTATAGGGGTTAAACGCTTGGTAGATCTGAGGGTATTGTCTTGAAACAAAAGCAAAAGAGTCTCCCTTATTAAAGTGAATTTCCTGAAGCAGGATAATATCTGCCCCAGAATGACTGAACTCCCTCAACGCAAGATGTCTCTTCCTATTTGAGTTTAAACCGTGTACATTAAGTGATAAAATCTTAGCCATGGACATGCGTATGTGCAAACAGAAAGATACTCATCTCATCCAGCTGCAGAGATATCCCAGAACCCAGAAGGGGAAGATGCCCGGTCACAGGAAAGGTCCGGATGTCCACCAATTCTTTAAGTGCACTGTGCATGGGCGCCGGACAAGTGCACTATGGGGGAGCATGATGCTTATGCAATCATGTGATTGCATTATGAGATGACCCATTTGCAAGTTTTTTTGAGTGCTTTTGGCACAAAGCAGTGTGCCGATGGCTTCCGTTTTCAGGCATTCCCCTTGCTGTGGGGTTTTCTATTCGCAAATGGGTGATGCTTTCCCCAGGGGTCACTTCCGGTTTATCTGTGTCAGTAGGAAGTCAGAAGTGCCCCTGACCTGCGGCTCTGTGGATGGAGAAGAAAATCAAGGTACTGTGTTATCTGAAACCCCTGTCCTTCCCTTTACAGCAGCATTCTGTAATTTGGAGTCATCGGACTGAAGGTGGAGGGCACACTGCTTCAACTTTGCCCTAAAATCAAGCTTCAGTCAGAGCCATTCACCCGACAGTGTGCTGATTCAGAGACATGTGCCAGGCAGGAGAGGGGAGAGGAGGGGGGCCATGGGGGACTAGTTCCGATCTGAAACTTCTCCTATTCACTACTAAATCCCTGGGGGGAGGACAGTGATATTGCTCTCTCATCTCCCTCTCTCTCATCCATCTGTGTTTATCTCTCTCTCTCTCATCTATTTGTCTGTATCTCTCTCTCATCTATCTGTCTGTATCTCTCTCTCATCTATCTGTCTGTATCTCTCTCACACACATCTATCTGTCTATCTGTCTATCTATCTGTCTATCTATTTAACTTATCTATCTATCCTATATATCTGTCTATCTATTGTCATGTCTATATCTATCTATCTATCTATCTATCTATCTATCTATCTATCTATCTATCTATCTATCTATCTATCTATCTACATATCTATCTACATATCTACATGTTTGTCTATCTCTTTATCTACATATTTATCTGTCTGTCTATCTAATCTATGTATCTAGCTACTTGTCTACCTATCTATTTGCATATCTATCTTCATGTCCATCTGTCTGTTTATTTATCTATGTGCATATCTATCTATCTTCATGTCTATCTATCTACATTTCTGTTTATCTATCTGCATGTCTATCTATCTATCTGCATATCTCATGTCTATCTATCTGCATGTTTGTCTATCTATTTATCTATCTTTATGCACCCGTCTACCTAGCTTCAAGTCTATTTATCTATCTGAATATCTATCTATCTGTCTGTCTGTAGGCCCTATTGCGGGTAAGTGACAGGGGGGGTTGGTTGGAAAATGGAGCACCAGCCGCCACTGAGCAGAGGCTGAGCCAGGGGGTAGAGGAGAGAAAGAGGAAAGCAGGAGCAAAGAAAAAAAAATAGAAACATTAAGATTAGATATATAGCAGTCAAAAATAAACAGTGCAGTGGAGCCCTGAGTGTGCCGCGCCACCCGGGGCTCAGAAAGTTCCAATAAGTCCTCCTGACCAAGGCCCGAAAGCGGAACCGTAGCGATAACCACAATCAGCAACAAGGAAGCAAAGGAACTCTGGTAGTGTAAACCTATGGGGGGGACTAGTGATCGGACAGGTCACTACTCTCAAGTCTTCGGTTGGAAGTGCCCAATAAGTTAAACAAGTAACGGGCTCAGCTGGTCTGCGGGGGGAGTCCTGGTTCCGGGAGCGTTTGGCCGGAGGGGACCTTCTGACAAACGGTAGCCTCCAGGTCCCATTCTTGAAGGAGAGAAGAGAGAGAGAGAGATTTCATTTGAGTTAGATAGAGCAGGCAGGCGAGTCAGTTAGCTGCAGTTACAGTGTATGCAGTATATATATGCATGCCAAATATTGTGTGTGTATATATATATATTGGGATGGGAGTTGTTCGCTCATGTGCTAGATGCATTTTTTTAGTTATTCAAGCCAGTCAGGAACTATATTTAAGGGCAATTTAGCCCATTTTTATCCAAACAAAGGTTTCCCGCGCAGGGGTTCTTCTCCATCAAATGCACAGAAGAGAAAATGCTAGTCCACATGGATCTCTGTAGCAGTACTTCTGCACTTTATCCTGGTCACTCAGACCAGCGGACTCCTCAAAGTAGACAGCTTCCCTTTAGCGTCTACAGCTCTGCCTCTTGCAGTCACCAACATTCTGGCTGCCTCCTACAGCCTCTCTGACCCCTGGAGACCTCCTGTCTCTTGGTGTGGAGTCGTCTCCAACTGGGAGCCTTTAGGTCTTCCCATACATTCAATATAAGGGCTGTGGTCACCTGAGCACACACCCTGCTGGTAATCCGTACTGAACCGGGGACAGACTGGCTCCAGGGGACAGTGTCCTCAATCCGGGGACTGTCCCCTGGAGCCGGGGATGTCTGGTCAGCCTAACCTAGGTATACAAGGAATGTGCTTTCACTAGTTCAAGCAGTTCCACTAGCATATCTGTAATTTCTACTTACTCCACATCAATATGCCAACATTTTTTGGGGACCTTAACCTTATTAGAGACATGGAGGGGCTCATTCACTGCAGCTTGAGATGCTGACACATTTAAAGGGGCCTCCACCTCAGTAGCCATTACAGCCTGATGCTCCTCTGGAACACTGTCAGACGCATGTCTCCCACTCACTCCCGCAAATACTCGGTATCGGTCCCGATACCGATACTGGTATCGGGACAACCCTACAGAGTATAATAGGGTATAATGGGGAGTGTTGGGTGTGGGGTTGCCACCTCATCCCTTTAAACCCAAACACACATGAATTACACGGTTCTGAGGCTGATTAAGGTGGTAATTAAACTCACTTGGTGCCTTATCTGCATCAAATTAGACTTGGAACCTGTGTAATTAACATGTGTTCGGGTTTAAAGGGATGAGGTGGCAACCCTAGTTGGGTGGTGTCAGGGCTCTGCAGGGAGTGGATAGCTGTGCATTAGTTGTCTATAGTTGAGCAGGTGTAATGGATATGTGCAAGGTATGAGGAGTACACACAGGGTATGGTGACTAGGGATGAGCTCCGGTGTGTTCACACACCCCATGTGCAGAGCCCGCCAGGAAGTCGTTAACTGCGCAGCGCTAATCACAGGCAGGGAGACATTTTCGGATCTCTGCAGCCGAGCAGTGGGACAATATCTCCCCGCCTGTGATTAGCGCTGCGCAGTGCCGACTTCCAGGAGGGCTCTGCACGTGGAGTGTGTGAACAAACCGGAGCTCATCCTTAATGGTGACATAATGCAGTGTACATTGGCCTGAAGGGTAATAGAGAGGTGTGATGGGTGGTGACCAATGCAGGGTGGGTGTATGTGGATGAATGCAGGGTGGGTGTATGTAGGTGAATGCAGGGTGGGTGTATGTGGGTGAATGCAGGATGGCTGAATGCAGGGTGGGTGAATGCAGGATGGGGGTGTATGTGGGTGAATGCAGGATGGGTGAATGTGGGTGAATGCAGGATGGGTGAATGTGGGTGTACGCAGGGTGGGTGAGTGCAGGGTGGGCAAGTGCAGGATGGACGAATGTGGGTGTATGCAGGGTGGGTGAATGTGGATGAATGCAGGGTGGGTGAATGTTGGTGTACGCAGGGTGGGTATATGTGGGTAAATGCAGAATGGGTAAATGCAGGGTTGATGTATATGGGTGAATGCAGGGTGGGTGAATGTGGGTGTATGCAGGATGGGTGTATGAGGATGAATGCAGGATGGGGCGAGTGTGGGTGTATGCAGGGTGGGTGTGTGCAGGGTGGGTAATTGTGGATGAATGCAGGGTGGGTGAATGCAGGGTGGGTGTACGCAGGGTGGGTATATGTGGGTGAATGCAGGATGGGTGGGTGTATGTGGCTGAAAGCAGGGTGGGTGAATGCAGGATGGATGTATGTGGGTGTATGCAGGGTGAATGCAGGATGGGTGAATGCAGGGTTGGTGTATATGGGTGAATGCAGGATGGGTGTATGTGGGTGACTGTAGGGTGGGTGAATGCAGGATGGGTGTACACAGGGTGGGTGTATGCGGGGTGGGTGAATGCAGGGTGGGTGAATGCGGGATGGGTGTACGCAGGGTGGATATACTCAGGGTGGGCGAATGCAGGGTGGCTGAATGCAGGGTGGGTGAATGCAGGATGGGTGTATGTGGGTGAATGCAGGATGGGTGAATGTGGGTGTACGCAGGGTGGGTAAGTGCAGGGTGGGCAAGTGCAGGATGGGTGAATGTGGGTGTATGCAGGGTGGGTGAATGTGGATGAATGCAGGGTGGGTGAATGTTGGTGAATGCAGGGTGGGTGAATGTTGGTGTATGCAGGGTGGGTGTACGCAGGGTGGGTATATGTGGGTAAATGCAGGATTGATGTATATGCGTGAATGCAGGGTGGGTGAATGTGGGTGTATGCAGGGTGGGTGTATGAGGATGAATGCAGGATGGGCGAGTGTGGGTGTATGCAGGCAGGGTGGGTGTGTGCAGGGTGAATGAATGTGGATGAATGCAGGGTAGGTGTACGCAGGGTGGGTATATGTGGGTGAATGCAGGATGGGTGGGTGTGTGTGGCTGAAAGCAGGGTGGGTGAATGCAGGATGGATGTATGTGGGTGTATGCAGGGTGAATGCAGGATGGGTGAATGTGGGTGACTGCAGGATGGGTGTATGGGTGAATGCAGGATGGGTGTACACAGGGTGGGTGTATGCGGGATGGAAGAATGCATGGTGGGTGAATGCAGGATGGGTGTACGCAGGGTGGATATACTTAGGGTGGGTGAATGTGGGTGAATGCAGGATGGGTGTACACAGGGTGGGTGTATGAGGGTGAATGCAGGGTGGGTGTATGTGGGTGAATGCAGGATGGGTGTATGCGGGATGGATGAATGCAGGGTGGATATACTCAGGGTGGGTGTACGCAGGGTGGGTGAATGCAGGGTGGGTGTACACAGAGTGGGTGAATGCATGGTGGGTGTACACAGAGTGGGTGAATGCAGGGTGGGTGTAAGTGGGTGAATGCAGGATGGGTGTACACAGAGTGGGTGAATGCATGGTGGGTGTACACAGAGTGGGTGAATGCAGGGTGGGTGTATGTGGGTGAATGCAGGGTGGGTGTATGTGGGTGAATGCAGGATGGGTGTACACAGGGTGGGTGAATGCGGGATGGGTGAATGCGGGATGGGTGAATGCAGGGTGGGTGAATGCAGGGTGGGTGAACGCAGGATGGGTGTATGTGGGTGAATGTGGGTGAATGCAGGGTGGGTGAATGCAGGGTGGGTGTATATGGGTGAATGTGGGTGACTGCAGAGTGGGTGTATGTGGGTGAATGCAGGGTGGGTGAATGCAGGGTGGGTGAATGCAGGGTGGGTGTACACAGGGTGGGTTTATGCAGGATGGATGAATGCAGGGTGGGTGAATGCGGGATGGGTGTACGCAGGGTGGATATACTCAGGGTGGGTGTACATAGAGTGGGTGAATGCAGGGTGGGTGTATGTGGGTGAATGCAGGGTGGGTGTATGTGGGTGAATGCAGGGTGGGTGAATGCAGGTTGTGGTAGTGGTAAGGTTACACTTACCAGCTCCTCTGGGGTTCTCTCCCTCTCGACAGCAGCAACACAACACATATCTCTCCCACAGGTTCCGATCTTCCAGCCCCGGCCCCCGTCAGACAGCAGCCTGTCACATGAGTTAAGCAGCCATCTCCCCAAGAGCCCCGTCCCTGTGTACCATCCGATGCCCCGCCCACCACTGGTCACATGACAGCCATAACGAAATTTTTTGGAGACTCTAGGTGGTGCAGAAAAGTACAGACGCCCACTTACAAAGTTTGAGGAGTATTGTGGAGGAGCGGAACCATTGGCTCATATGGTCTCGAAAATGTATACACTGTTGACTGCACCACCGGAAGACTTTAGAATGCCAAGCCTCGCCAAATGGGAGAGAGATTTAGGCCAAACCTTTTCCCCAATACAATGCCAAAATATCATAAATTTAGCGTTAAACTCCTCAAGATGTACGAAAATACAAGAATTAAATTATAAAATATTAACAAGGTGGTACTATACGCCAGCGCGTCTAAATATATTCTTTTCTGAAATTTCAGAGAGATGCTGGAGAGGGTGTGGGGAGAAAGGGACAATGTTGCATATATTTTGGGGGTGTCCAATAATACAACAATTTTGGGAAACAGTACGGAGAATTATCCAATCACTTACAGAACACCAGATTCCAGATGACCCCTCATTCTTTCTATTACATCATACAGAAAAAAAATTTCTTTGAAAAGATATACAGGATCAATGATAGGTCATCTGATAAATGCGGCTAAAAGTTGCATTGCAATAAAATGGAAAGACCCGGAAGCACCTCCAATATCTATGTGGCTTAAAAAAGTAAGGAAAATAGGAATAATGGAGAAACTCTTACCGAGGCCAATAGATAAGAAAGAGCAAAATAAAATAATATGGGCACCCTGGGAATTATTTGTACAATCAGAAGAAGGTAAAAAGTTACTAGGGGTGTCAGAATAAAGATTAGAGGTCGAGGAAAGAAGGGAAAGGGAGGAGGGAAGGAAAGATGAAATTTCTCGCTGAGGGGGGGACAGCGGAGGGGGGGGAGGGTTGTTGTGTTATGGGGCTTTGTGTGTGGTGTTTGTTTTTTTGTGTTGTTTTTTTTTTTTTTGTCTCCTTCTTCCTCTCCTCTTCCCTCCGTGTCTGTGGGTGTACGCGGATGGAGGAGGAGAAGAGGTGGAGATGGGGGTCTTGAGGAGGGGATAAGGGGGGAGGGAATGAGGGGATAAAATAGGGAAGGCAACGTGATGGAGATAAAAGAGGGAATTTGTCGAATACATAGAGAATATATGGACAATCAGGGAGGAGATGGAACATTTGGGGAAGTTTGAAATTTAGTTAAAAGTTGAAATAGTATTTTGGTTTCTACATCTCCCCTGGGGGGAATGGAAATTGCTTGTGATATAAAATATTATAATTTTCCTCTGCTGTAGACTAGGAATAGTAAAAGAGTTTAAGATAGAGATGTATTATAATGTCCATATATAAATAAGCTGTTGTATTGGATTCTGCATATCCCGTTTTCTTGTGTTTTTCGTGTTGCTTTCTTGTTTATAAAAATAAATAAAAGATAATTATAAAAAAAAAAAAGACAGCCATAACGGTGTGATTTCCAGGCATTGTGCACAGGACTCTGGAGCAAATCTGTGCTGTGCTGGTACTATAGTCAGACAGACTCGGTACTGTACTGCACTGCAGGGTCCGCGGCCGACAGCCTATTCAAATCTATTGCAGGCACCGCCGGACATGCGCAGTTCTGAGCTGGCAGTACAGCGTCAGCGGCCCTTTTTACAGTGAATCAGAGCGGCCCGGGAGGAAAGTGCCACTTTGCATCCCGGCCCAGTCCGCCCCTGCGTGTGTCTCCACAGTACCTGAAGCGCTGCTCATTATGAAAAGTGCTTTATCCGGCGAGATGATAGTGGGATCTTGTATCCAATAGAGGACAATGATTGATGTCCAGTGTCTCTAATGATAATTTTTAGTGCCAATATCCAAAAGGAAATGAAAAATCTTCAGTCTCCAGTCCACAAAGTAGCTCAATGTAGAGCGTAGTACTTGTCGTCACTATATATTATTCATGTCTCCATGCGATATCCCTCAGGTAGCTTGAATGAAGGCTCCAGGTGCTAGTATCTCCGATCTGGCAAAGGGAAAGATATCAAGGCTAGGATATGTATGGGGGGGGGGGGTCTCTGTACCCCACGAGTTTACATGTTTCGTTCCGCAACTCTCGGAACTTCGTCAGAACTGGGGAGCTGTTAACCTGCACTCCTTAAAAAGGGGAGCTAGAGCTACCTACAATCAACTTGGATAACTCTCAGGTGTTACCAACCTGTTTTCCTGTTAACCATTTCCTGTGAATTACCTGGTGCGCAAAGTTTTTTGTTATTTTGAACTTGCATTTAAAAACAAAGCCAGTGTTGGTGTGTGCTGCCCTACACAAAACATGTTACCTTCTCCCTAATCGAGTACATACAAAACATACGTTCATACACCCTAGTGACACATATCTTATGATTATATTAGAGGGTAACATAAATTTAGAGCCCCTTCTAATCTGTGCATTTTTTACACATTGGTTCAGCAATGCAGCCAATCCATTCACCTTCCAATTTCCACTATGCGATTAACCGCAGAGCATCATATACCAGCAAATATTCAAAATAATTTTGTAGTTAAAGCTGTATCAATAAGACATAGACGAGGGTATGGATAGGATGCATTACATATAGACCTAGACCACATGTATAATGTATGCACGGCATTAGAGCAATATTGAAGTGTGGTTGGAATATACATCTCCGATCGCATAGGATCATTTGCATACATCAAGTGACACATATCTTGTGATTATGTTAGAGGGTAGCAGAGATTTAAAACCCTTTTTAATCTATGCATTTTTTACACATTGGTTCGGCAATGCAGCCAATCCATATATCCTCCAATTTCCACTCTGCGATTAACCGCAGAGCATCATGTACCAGCAAATATTCAAAATAATTATGCAGTTAAAGCTGTTTTAAAAAGCATGGAAAAAAAAACATGTAGCCCTATGAGTAAGATTTATCGATGTTCTAGTGATGTGGAAAGGGACCAAGCTTGAATTCGAGAAATTTATGAGTGAACTAAATAACAATACAAAAAATATTCTTGTCACCTATAAGGTAGACAGGGAACAGATTGAATTCTTGGATCTATTGATCCGCAAAGAAGGAACAAAATTTGTGACCCAAACTTTCAGAAAACCCACTGCTGGGAACACCCTCCTCCACGCCACTAGCCATCACCTATGGGCATTAATTAGGGGGATCCCGACTGGTCAATTTCTCAGAATCCGTAGAAATTGTACCCAAATAAAAGATTTTCACAAGGAAAGTAGAGAACTAGGTCAAAGATTTAGGAAAAGAGGTTACCCTAAATCTACGATAAGACAAGCAAAATTGAAAGCATGGAAAAAACCCACAGAAAAAGATCTTGGGCCTAGAATTTGATGAGGAAAGAAACGAAAAAATAAATACAGATAGGGTAGGCCTGATAACCACATATGGTACACACTGGGACTACCTAAAACAAATTTTAGGCAAACATTGCCATTTACTTATGCTGGACAACAGACTGAAACAAATACTGGGCTTTCGACGTAACATGATGGCTAAACGTGCACCCACTATAGGTGACACGTTAGTTCACAGTAAATACACTTGAGGAAACACAAAGGGTAAAACTACACTATCGTTTGACAAACATATTGGAGGGATGTACCCATGTGGACATTGCTCAATATGTAAGTATGTCATGAAAACAAACTCATTCAAAGATTCCTCTGGGAAACATACGTACAGAATGAAACCTTTTGTGAATTGCTCTACCACCTTTGTTATCTACCAAATTATCTGCCCATGTGGCAAGATCTATGTAGCTAAAACCATCAGGGAATTTAGGAAAAGAATGGGAGAGCATATATCGAGTATAACCACTGAGGACGACACATCACCTGTGGCTATGAACTTCATGGATCACCACAAATCTGTGGCCACTGGAATGCAATGCATGGTGATTCACAAAGTAGAATTATCCAATAGAAGGGGGGATTGGGACAAAATTCTACAGAAAAAGGAAGCAAAATGGATATTTCTCTTAGATTCCATGACCCCTAAGGGGTTAAACAGTGACTCATCCTTACAGTGCTTTTTGTAAGATGTCTCTCCCCTTCCATCCCTCCTTCCTGTTTTTTTTCTTGTTTTCTCCTTTTCCCCTCCCCTCACCTCCAAACCTCCTTTCCCACAAAACACATAACCAGTCAGCACAACCATTGCTCTGACCCGGTTTGTATATAGGACTTATGGGGAATCAGAGGGGAATATATTGCCTCCATATGGATGGATGAAGGGTCCTTGGGAATGAGAATATACATAAATGCACATTTCCATATAAGTACAGCAATTTTTTGATGAAATAGTGCGAGTGTATGCTTGTGGGCATGACCTAGCACAGCTTGTGATATGTACATATATTGCTTTGACTTACCAAAAAATCCCATGGGACCAGAGATGTATATTTCCACCACCCTTCAATATTGCTCTAATGCAGTACATCCATTGTACATGCAGTCCGGGTCTACATATAATGCAGCCCATCCACACCTTCATTTATGACCTATTGATACAGCGATATTATGTCCCGTTTAGTGGACAACAACAATATATAAAATTATTTTTAATATTTGCTGGTACATGATGCTCTGCGGTTAATCGCAGAGTGAAAATGGAAGGTGTATGGATTGGCTGCATTGCTGACACAATGTGCAAAAAATGCATAGATTAGAAAGGGTTTTACATTTCTTTTACCCTCCAACATAATCACAAGATATGTGTCACTTGATGTATGAAAAGATCCCATGCGATCGGAGATGCATATTTCAAAAACAAGAAAAAAACAGGAAAGAGGGATGGAAGGGGGAGAGACATCTTACAAAAAGCACTGTAAGGATGAGTCACTGTTTAACCCCTTAGGGGTCATGGAATCTAAGAGAAATATCCATTTTGTTTCCTTTTGCTGTAGAATTTTGTCCCAATCCCCCCTTCTATTGGATAATTCTACTTTGTGAATCACCATGCATTGCATTCCAGTGGCCACAGATTTGTGGTGATCTATGAAGTGCATAGCCACAGGTGATGTGTCGTCCTCCGTGGTTATACTTGATATATGCTCTCCCATTCTTTTCCTAAATTCCCTGATGGTTTTAGCTACATAGATCTTGCCACATGGGCAGATAATTTGGTAGATAACAAAGGTGGTAGAGCAATTCACAAAAGGTTTCATTCTGTACGTATGTTTCCCAGAGGAATCTTTGAATGAGTTTGTTTTCATGACATACTTACATATTGAGCAATGTCCACATGGGTACATCCCTCCAATATGTTTGTCAAACAATAGTGTAGTTTGGCCCTTTGTGTTTCCTCGAGTGTATTCACTGTGAACTATCGTGTCACCAATAGTGGGTGCACGTTTAGCTATCATGTTAGGTCGAAAGCCCAGTATTTGTTTCAGTCTGTTGTCCAGCATAAGTAAATGCCAATGTTTGCCTACAATTTGTTTTAGGTAGTCCCAGTGTGTAGTGTACCATATGTGGTTATCAGGCCTACCCTATCTGTATTAATTTTTTCTTTTCTTTCCTCATCAAGATCACCAAGATCTTTTTCTGTGTTTTTTTTTCCATGCTTTCAATTTTGCTTGTCTTATCGTAGAATTAGGGTAACCTATTTTCCTAAATCTTTGACCTAGTTCTCTACTTTCCTTGTGAAAATCTTTTATTTGGGTACAATTTCTATGGATTCTGAGAAATTGACCAGTCGGGATCCCCCTAATTAATGCCCATAGGTGATGGCTAGTGAAGTGGAGGAAGGTGTTTCCAGCAGTGGGTTTTCTGAAAGTTTGGGTAGCAATTTTTGTTCCTTCTTTGCGGATCAATAGATCCAAGAATTCAATCTGTTCCCTGTCTACCTTTATAGGTGACAGGAATATTTTTTGTTATTTAGTTCACTCATAAATTTTTAGAATTCAAGCTTGGTCCCTTTCCACATCACTAGAACATCATCGATAAATCTTACTCATAGGGCTACATGTTTTTTTTTTCCATGCCTTTTTGATACAGCTTTAACTACATAATTATTTTGAATATTTGCTGTTACATGATGCTCTGCGGTTAATCGCAGAGTGGAAATTTGAGGATATATGGATTGGCTGCATTGCCGAACCAATGTGTAAAAAATGCATAGATTAAAAAGGGTTTTAAATCTCTGCTACCCTCTAACATAATCACAAGATATGTGTCACTTTTTTTTTTTTTTTTTTCTTTTATTTTTTAAACAAATATTTTATTGGGTTTTACAGGTGATACAGATGATACAGATAATACTGTGTACAGTTAATATTGTACGTCAAATAACAACATAGAACCATGGAATATAAAATCCGTAGCATGTTCACTAGCAATAACATTGTGGTATAATAACGGAATCAACAGAGGTTTGGCTGGATAGCATTAGCAGAAGTATATATCTCAGGTAGATCTTTCCACCGAAGCGGCACCCCAAAGGGGAACTCAGTGCCACTAGGGCGGGAGGACCTCGTCTGTGGTGTCCAACCATCATTGGGTTATACAAGGAATTTGAGGTTACATGTTTCAAACAGAGGAGAGAGAAGAAAAAAAAAAAAAAAAAAAAAAAAAAAAAAAGAGAAAAAGGTGGGCAATCCCACGCATTGCTCGGTCAAGAATAAGGGTCGAACGGGTCGAACGGTCTATAGTTCTATAGGTCTCTTAAGCTCAGCTAAATGTGGCTTTAAGCCATTCGGACCATGGTTGCCAACCAGTATGGTGTTTCATGGTTTGTTGTCTAGTGGAGGTAGTCAATGTCTCGTAACTGTAATGTAGGGCCACCAGGTCCTTAGTCTGAGTCAGGTTTGGGATGTCAGTGGACCTCCAGAGTCTTGTAATGGAAAGCCTGGCTGCAAGTAATATATGAGTGGTAATATGCCTAACAGGGAAGGGTATATCATCAATGGTCAGGTTTAGGGAGTGCCAGTGCAGGTGTTGGAGGAATCGGGGATTTAGTGATTTGTGAAATCAAAGTAAAGACGTCGCTCCAGTACGTTTGGATGGCGGGGCAAGCCCAGAAGATATGTAACATATCTCCCCGTGCAGTACCACACCTCCAACACATGTCGGAGACCTGATTGCCAAAGGATGCCATCCGGGATGGAGTCATATACCATCTAAGAGTGATTTTTTGTGTGAGTTCCCAGAGGGTCGAGCACTTGGTGGACTTGTATACTGCTTCGAGCGCTCTTTGCCATTGGGTAACCTCAAAAGTGAGACCCAGATCAGTTTCCCACTTCTGGTGTTGGCGTGACTTGGTGAAGGTTCGTTTGTGGTGTAAGGTGTTATAAAAGTAGGATATACCCTTGATCCCAGACGTGGGGTCAGTAAGGTATCTCCATGTCTTCGGATGAATACCGTATAGGAGGGTTCCAGAGATTCCAAGCAGTGACGTATGCGAAGGAAGGTGAAGCTGTCGTTAGGAGGGAGTTGGAACTCAGATTGGAGGGCAGAAAAGGGTTTAGGGCGGGCGTTGTGAAGCAGGTGCTGGAGTGAATGAATCCCTTTGCGTTTCCATGTAGTAAGTGGTAAATCCGGGGATAGGTAGTGGAGGACTTCCAGAGGTATGTGGTACTGTGGGGTGCTTGGAGTGTAATCTACTATTTTGAGCATTTTCTTCCATGCGAGGACTGAAGCCCTCATGGGTGGGGAGATAGTTGATGGGATGGGGGTCCCGAGGGGAGTACTTAAGAGCCAATTTTTTAGATTGGGGGCGGGAGAGCGTGAGAGTGAGGGCTTCCAGTTGGCCCCAGGGGGCGCTCGGTTGGGGTTGAAACCAGGTGGGGAGTTGTGCTAGCACTGCTGCTAGGTGGTAGTCACCAAAATCTATGGATCCAGCGCCACCCACTAGTTTATGTTTAATCAGTTGTGTGTGTGCACATCTAGGACGTTTGTCTTTCCATAAGTATCTATTTAGGAGCGTTTGGAGGGCTCTAAAGAAGGATGCCGGCAAGGGTATTGGGAGCGTTCTAAAGAAGTATAGTATTCGAGGTAGGCATAACATTTTGAATGCCGCCAGTCTACCTGACCATGACAGTTCGTGCTTGGCCAATTGGGAGGTGTGCGTTTGTATGTCTTTAAGTAGAGGGAGGAAGTTGTGTGAGTAAAGATTTTTAAGGGATCTCGGAAGTTGGATGCCTAGGTAGGATATGCTAGTGTCTGCCCATTTGAACGGGTACTGTAGTTGGAGTAGATTCTTCATTGTAGCGTCTATGTTGATGTCAAGTATGAAGGACTTGGTTGCGTTTACCTTATAGTATGAGACTGCACTAAACCAGTCAAGCAATTTCTGTACTGTTGCCAGGGAAGAGGCCGGATCTGTGAGAACCAATATGACGTCATCAGCGAAGAGGCTGATTTTGTGTGATGTTGGGCCTATTCGCATTCCCGAGATGTTTGGGTGAGATCGGATATGTTCCGCTAGTGGTTCCATAACCATGTTAAAGATTAGAGGGGATAGCGGACAGCCCTGCCGCGTGCCGTTGGTGATGCTGAAGGGGCGAGAGAGCATACCCTCAGCGAATACTTGGGCGGAGGGATCGGAGTACAGTGCCATAATGGCGGAGAGTATGTGTCCTTGGAAACCAAATTTATTGAGTACTGCTCTAAGGTATGACCAATGGACTCTGTCGAACGCCTTCTCTGCATCCAGGGAGAGAAGCAGAGAAGGCGTTCCGCTGGTCTCGGCGTGGTGAATGAGGTCAACCATTCTTCTGGTGGCATCGGAGGACTGCCGACCCCTCGTAAAACCAGTCTGGTCTTTATGGATTAGAGTGGGCATGACATCTATCAGGCGTGTGGCTATCGTTTTGGCGTAGATTTTGAGATCAAGGTTAAGAAGGGATATCGGGCGAAAGTTTTGGGGGAGATCCGGCTCCTTACCCGGCTTAGGAATCGTTACAACCAATGCATTCAAATATTCGGTCGGAAAAGAGGAAGAGGAGGCAGCTCTATTAAATACCTCTGTGAGGTGTGGGGCTAGGATGTCAGAGAATCGCTTATAGTACTCTCCAGTTAGGCCGTCGGGTCCAGGCGTTTTACTGTTGGGCAGGGAGTCAATGGCAGCCTTAACGTCTTGGACTGTAAATGGGGCATTAAGGATGTCAAGTTGGGAGGATGTTAATTTAGGTAGGTTGAGGTCACAGAGGAACCGATCAATGTCAATTTGCGCAGGTTGTGGGGTAAGGGGGTCCTGTTTCAAATTATATAAGTCCCCATAGTAGGCGCTAAACGCGTCAGCGATGTCCTGGGGGTTGGATAGGGGTTGGTGCGTATGAGGGTGGAGTAGTCGTGCAATTTTAGATTTAACTCGTCTTCCCTTAAGGCGTTGAGCCAATTGTTTCCCCGCCTTATTGGAAGTGGAGTAGGTAGTGGCTTTCAGCCTTCTATAGAGGAATTCATAGGAGTGTAATAGCAGGGTTTTAAGTTCTTGTCTGAGGGACAACAATTGGTCTGTTAGGGGTTTCCGAGAGTCTACCTTATGTTTGGATTCCAGGTCGGCAATTTGGGACGTCAATTCGTCTAGTCGCTGCGTCCTCTTTTTCTTATGATAGGAGCTGAGTTTAATCATTACACCTCTCACAAACGCTTTGTGCGCACTCCACACCACGGCAGGGTCAGGGACGGAGCCCCCATTTATAGTAAAGTACTCATTGATGCTATCAGATATTTCGGTGGCATATTCATTTTGTTGAATAATATAATTATTTGCCCGCCACAGATATGTGTTGCGTTGTGGGCTGGAGTCTTCGATTGTAATGGATATGGGGGCATGGTCCGACCATGTCGTGGTGTGGATTTCTGAATTACAGATTTTTTGCAGAGACCACTTGTCCGTCAGAAATAAATCTATTCTGGAGTATGTGGTATGTCTGGAGGAGAAAAACGTGAAGTCCCGTTCGGAGCCGTGATGGCATCGCCACACATCATACAGGTCATGGGCGGGAAAGAAAGTGTTTCAAAGGCGATTCACGCCGCTTTGCAGCAGAAGTGGTGTCTAGATTAGAGTCGGGAACCAGGTTGAAGTCTCCGCAAAGTACTAGGTTGCCCGTCCGGGTGTGGGCTGACCTTGCGCATGATCATCCTTAGAAAATTTCATCTGGTGGGAGTTCGGGGCGTACAAATTAACGATGGTATATGGGGTTCGGTTGATGTTGGCGGTAAGAATTATTAAAACGGCCCTCAGGGTCAGAGGTGAGGTTAAGAAGCTGGAAGTCTACCGTATCTTTTATGGCAACCATAACTCCTCTGGTTTTTGGTAGAATGAGAGGCATGGAAGATGTGGGGGAATTTGTTGTGCTTGCAGAGGGAGGTATCCGTGGACAGCAGATGGGTTTCCTGCACACATAGGACGTCACTGTGAAGATCTATGGCGGACCGCCACAGTGAGTGCCGTTTTGCTGGATGGTTTAAACCATTGTATTCAGGGACAAAATAGTGAATGGCATTGTGGGTGGGTGTGGTAGCGAAGTGAAGAGAAACACTTACAGTTAGGTTTGTAGACTGCAGGAGCCGATGGTTGAGGACAAAAAAGTAGTAAACTGGCGGCAGGCCAGAGACCTGGTGTAGTACGTTTCAGCAGTCTGCGAATAGAGCAACACGTTAAACAGCAAAAACAAAGATTCAAGGAGGAGGGGAGAGAAAAAAAAAAAACACAGAGCAAAAACAAAACCGTAAAAGAGTCGTGTTGAGCACGCTAGTGGCGTAGCGTAACTACCTGTGAGCCCACAGGGTGTCTAGGATGTAGAGGGGGTGGTAGTCACCACTTAGGCCTCTAATTGGGGGTAAAAGAGTCAAACGGAACAGTGAGGTATCAAACAAGGAGAGTAGCCATTGCAGAGAGTAGGGGAACTTGAAGATCGATGTGATAAAGGGCCTCAAGTTAGGAGGACATCGTTCAGGTACGGGAGCGATCCGAGGTTCTGCGGGACGCTGGTGGTCGTCGTTCAAGCGGAGCAGGTTTAGGTGGGTCTGGTAGAATTCCCCAGGCGTGCAGGAGACGTAGGCCTTGTCTAGGTCGTTCACAGCATGTGATATTGGCCATTTCCTGGTGACAAGAAGGGTAGCTGGATATCGCCACTTGTAGGGAATTTTGTGGTTTTGCAGGCCTTTAGATATAGGGCTCAGCTGGCGTCTTTGTTGAAGAGTGAATTTGGAGAGGTCAGGGAAAAATTGAATCCCCGTGTACGGAGCTGGGAGAGGTGATTTCAGTTTTGCGCCCATTATGAGAGTTTCCTTGGTGTGATAATAGTGAATTCTCATCAATACATCTCTGGGCACTGATGCGGCCAGGTGGGGCGGTTTTGCGATCCTGTGGATCCTATCAATGAGTAATTCTTGAGGGGATGCGTCAGGGATAATGATGTGCATCAGATCTCTAGCATAGTTGTTCAGATCTGCCGGCAGTACTGATTCAGGGACCCCACGCAGTTTAACGTTATGTCTGCGGGACCTGTCCTCAAGGTCTGCTTAGTTTGGCGCTCCAATGCATGATCCTCTTTAATGTCTTCAAAACAATCAATGACTCATTCACAGTGGAAGTACAGTCAGTGAGGCCCACTTCACAACATTAGAGACTC